>PVHY01000915.1:158647-186320 GCA_004024945.1 Uropsilus gracilis
TTTTTTTTTTTTTTTTTTTTTTTTTTTTTTTTTTTTTTTTTTTTTTTTTTTTTTTTTTTTTTTTTTTTTTTTTTTTTTTTTTTTTTTTTTTTTTTTTTTTTTTTTTTTTTTTTTTTTTTTTTTTTTTTTTTTTTTTTTTTTTTTTTTTTTTTTTTTTTTTTTTTTTTTTTGTTAATGTATTGTGTGTCCCATATGTTCTCTTCATGATCATCCTCATTTCACAGTTCTTTCATGCATTGCCAATAATTAGTAGAAAAAGGCATTATGAAAATAGAGAGACTTAGTCTTCTCTTTTTTTTTGGGAAAGAGACCTGCTAATTTATCCACCCTCATCTACTTCCCTGAAAATTTGAGCATTTTCCCTCTATTTCCTACCCAAGAGAGTGGAAAGAGCCAATGTTTTCACTGTAGACCTGTTTTAAAAATATGTCCTAATCTTAAAAAGTTACCAAAATCTTTCATGTTTTCTGTGTTTTCCCCTTCTAAGTAAAGTGTTTAAACCCCAAATTGCCCAATTAAAAGTGGTCATGTAGTAATAGGGGAATTTTTACCTTGTGTCTCCCCTGATGGGGATGTTTTCCAGTGAAGTAATTTCTCAGTGAAGCATGCCTTGATGGCCAAAGAGGTTGAGTGTATTTTCATGTATTGAGAGATTTTGTTTAATAGAAAAAGGCTGGCTGGCATGTCTTTACTGTACTTGTAACAATTAGGTTGAATCATTGAAATGAATTCAAATTGGTAAGATGTTTGCCAGCTAAAAAGAAATGGTAGAATTAAAAATGTGTTATCATCTGCATATAATGATAGCTTCATTTCCTCTTTTCCTATTTGTTTCCCTTTTATGTCTTTCTCTTGCCTTATTGTCCTGGCTACAACTTCCAGTACAATATTAAAAAGTAGTAGAGAGAGTGGTCATCCTTGCCTGATTCCAGACCTTAATTGGAATGGTTTTAGTTTTTCCCCATTTAAGATGATGTTTGCTGTAGATTTGTCATAGATGGCTTTTATTATGTTGAGGTAAGTTTCTTTGATCGTCAATTTTTCAGGGGTTTTTAATCATAAATGGGTGCTGAATTTTGTCAAATGCTTTCTTTGTATCTATTGATCTGATCATGTAGTTTTGTTTTTGTTCTTGTTGATGTGGTGGATTATGTTAATTGTTTTCTGAATGTTGACCATCCATATTTGGTTTTGGTATGAGTGTAATGCTTGCTTCATAGAATGTGTTTGGGAGCTTTCCTTTCTCAATTTTTTGGAAGAGTTTTAGTAGAGTAGGTGTTATTTCCTCTTTAAATGTCATGTAGAATTCATTTGTAAAGCCAGATGATATGGTTCTTTATGTAGAGAACCCCAAAAAATCTACAGAAAAACTTCTTGAAATGATAAGACAGTTCAGTAAAGTAGCCGGTTACAAAATCAACACACAGAAGTCAGTAACCTTTCTATACGCAAAAAGCCAAGAAGAAGAAGAAGAAATTTAAAAATTCATCCCATTTACCATCGCACCCAAGACAATTAAATATCTGGGAATAAACTTAACAAAACATGCGAAAGAACTATACAACAAAAACTTTAAAACACTGCTAAAAGAGATAGAGGAAGACATAAGGAAATGGAAAGACATCCCCTGCTCACGGATTGGAAGAATTAACATCATCAAAATGACCATCCTTCCCAAAGCAATTTACAGATTCAATGTAATCCCTATAAAAATTCCAACATTCTTTAAAGAGATAGAAAAACAATTACAGAAGTTCATATGGAATAACAAAAGACCTCGAATATCAAAAAACCTCCTAGCCAAAAAAAGAGAGAATGGAGGCCTAACTATTCCAGACTTGAAGTTATACTACAAAGCCACAATAATTAAAACAGCATGGTACTGGTACAACAGACAAGCAGACCAATGGAACAGAATTGAGTGCCCAGAAATAAAACCACACATGTATAGTCAACTAATATTCAACAAAGGAGGAAAAATTTACACTGGAACAAAGATAACCTCTTCAATAAATGGTGCTGGGAAAATTGGACTCAAACCTGCAAAAAAAAAATGGACCAAGACAACATCCTCACACCATGCACAAAAACCAACTCAAAATGGATAAAAGACTTAAATGTCAGACCCCAAACCATAACATACATAGAAGAAAACCTGGGCAAAACCCTCCATGAATTACAAATCAGAAATCCCTTTTTAGAAACATCCACAGATGGCAAAAAAATGAAGGAAAACATAAACAGATGGGACTACATCAAACTAAAAAGCTTTTGTACAGCAAAAGAGACAACAGAAAAAACTAAAAGAAGCCCATCAGAATGGGAAAAATTTTTTGCCCACCACAAGAGTGATAAGGGTTTAATAATGAAGATCCACAGGAACTCACACAATTAAACAAAAACAAAACAAGAAACCCAATCAAAAATGGGGAGAACTAAAAAGACACTTCTCCAAAGAGGAAATACAAATGGCCAACAGGCACATGAAAAATTGTTCAATGTTACTAGCAATAAGGGAAATGCAAATCAAAACCACAATGAGATACCACCTTACACCAGTGAGAATGGCCCCCATTAAAAAAACAGGCAACAACAAGTGCTGGTGTGGATGTGGAGAGAAAGGAACACTTTACACTGCTGGTGGGAATGTAAACTGGTCCAGCCACTATGGAAAGTGGTGTGGAGGACCCTCAAACTAATGAAAATGGAACTACCCTTTGACCCAGCAATCTCTCTTCTGGGAATCTACCCAAAGGAGACCTCAGTATGGGTACAAAGGGACACCTGCACCCGCATGTTTATTGAAGCACTATTTATAATTGCAAAGACATGGAAACAACCCAAATGTCCCAAAAACAGATGAGTGGATGAAAAATATGTGGTATATATACACAATGGAATATTACTCATCAATTAAAAACGACAAATTAGAATGAATTTATGATAACACGGACACACCTAGAAGAAATCATATTAGCAGAAACAAGTCGAAAAGATAAAGACAGACACCAAATGGTTTCACTATTATATGGAACTTGGGAAAGATAAAAAGCTATGAAGAAAAGTCAAAACAACAACAACAACAACAACAACAACAACAACAAGCTAACAAATTGAAGTACACAACTCCAGGTGGGGGGGGGGTGGGACAGAGGGGGAATGATCAGGGAGGATAGGGGGGTGAATCCCAGGAATTACAAAGATGTGAAATTTATATTTAAATAAATTATTTGATGTTTAAAAAATAAATAAATACATTAAAAAAGAATTAAAAATGTGTTGAGACACTAAAGGTTTTTTTTTTTTGGTGTGTGCGTGTGTGTGTGTGTGTGTGTGTGTGTGTGTGTGCGCGTGTTGGAACTAGGACTTGAGCGGAATGCTTGATCAAGAAATAGATTATTTTTCCTATTAATATTTAGCCATGATTTCTGAAGGAAATGTAAAGTGGCCTGTATAATGATCATTTTAAGTTTATACTTTGCTTTTACTTCTGCTGTTACTTCGATTGGTGCTTTGTATGTGGTCTTGAGTAGCTCAAAAGGAACTTTCAGGATTTGAGGTCAGGAGGTTTGCCAGTAAGGTCTTTATATTCTCTTCTGCTGCAATTCTTACTTTTTCCATTGTACCTCAAGTCTTCACTTATGCATTCCTTTAGACCTGCCTCTCCTCGAAATAAAGAGCAATTAGTAATTTACAGTGACTAAATAAACCTACTCAGTAGAGCAAAGTACTTATTATCCTCTTAAAGGATATGTTTATTTACCTTTTGTTTGTTTTCTTTCTTATTTTCTTTGACTTTTTGACAGACTTTTCAGTTGATTGGTCATGATATTAATAAATGTGATTTTTTAATATAATATAAATGAAATATGCCAGTATTTGGAGGATCTACATAATTCAGTGAATTTTTTTAAATGACATGTTGAATTTTTTAAAATGACATGTTAAATGACATGTTGATACAAAGTCACACATGAGTGAAATTTTATTAGTGCATGTAGACAGGTGGAATTTAATACCAGGGTGTGAATGATTTATGAATATATTTTCAGATTTTCCATTGCAGCTAACCTTCAGGAACCTACTACTTGTTGAGTTTTAGTATAATATCAAAGAGAATATATATTTTGAAAACTATTAAAATATTCCTCTTTTTTAAAGTACATATTTGAATAAGGCTGGATTTTCTTCATATTTGAACTAAGACAACATATTGCAACATTGAATACAAAAACAGATAAGAACAGAGCTCATATTTAAGCCAGATATTAAAGAGATTTGCAAGAATGTAAAACAATGCCATGCTTTTCATTATTTTTGAAAATAGTTATTTCATTAGAAATGTTTTCATGTGAACATGTTATTTTAAATGAATAAATATTTAAATATTTGTTTCATTTTTAATATAGTAAGCTCAATATTTATACATAGGCTCTCTGAAATTTACAATATTGTAAATTATGTAAAAGACCCCTGAGACTGAAATTTGTAAGAATCACAAGTAGTGTACACAAGGTCTGGAACCAAATTGCTTAAGTTTGAAACCTAGCTTCCTAATTTAATAACTCAGTGACCTTTTATATGATGCTGAAATATTTTCTGCTTCAATTTTCTTATCTCTAAGATGTTATGATAATATCACTTATAAGGTTGTTATAGGGAATAACTCGATCACATGAAAAGTTTTTAGAATTTATAAAGTGTTATCAAACTATATAATTGTCACCTTTTGAACATTTGTAATATTCTGCTGTTTCCTTTAGCTGATACATTTCTGGATTTCTGGAGATTGGGTGTTCAGGGTGTTAACATGTTCTGGGTAAAAATCCTTTCCATTCTTAGCCTCTTCTCTAACCCTTTCCCCTCCAAATCATTGATTCTCACTCTTTGTTGCACAACAGAATCACCTGAGAATGTTAATAAAAATCATCCCAAATTCAAACTGTACCTCAATTATTTCAATGAAAGCAGGATCTGGAGGTGGAGGTCATATTTCTCAGACTCTCCCTGTGACTTCAACGTAGATTGCTAATTACTGCTCTGAAACATGACCCTCTGCTTTGAGAATCTATTTTGCCCACCATTGTTTTCACATTGTGGCTGATTTCTCTTTTGTATACCTTTCATCCCTCTTCTACTGCTTTCATTCCTCTTATACCTCTAGTGCCTGGAGGTGTGGGAGCTGTCTAGTGTTCTTTTCAGTGCTGCTGTTTCCCAATTCCCCATTGCCAGCTTTAAAACTCATGCCATCAACTCATTGCCAGCTTTAAAACTCATTGCCAGCTTTAAAACTCATCAACACCGTGCCCACCACCCCTCTTGTTGTTAACTAGAGAACCTTGTTTCTTGAAAATTTAGCATGAGTCCTTGTTACTCTCTTAGTTGTATAGCTGTTGTCATAATTCCAGGTGATTTAACACTGATATGACAATCTTTCTGGCACCCTGGCCTCTCAGCCCCCCCAATTCCTTTCTTCCAGTGATCTCATCCTTTAGGCTACCTCTGCTAGGCACACTCTTAGTGGTACACCACACCTTGACAATACATGTCAGAACAGTTAGAGATCAACTCCATCATCTCAGCTGCAACCATCTTAACCTGTGACCACTCTTATTGTCTTTCCAGTTCACTATTAGTGTTTCAACTTACTCCAGCTTGAGCTAACCTGACTTATGTTGTGTGTCCTGTCACCTCTTCACTAACTCTCACTTAGTAACTTGACTTTTTCCTGACTTAACGTCTACAGTTCAGAATTAAAATCTTTGCAGTATGAACCTTCTAAGATCTCTTGATCCCTCTCTTTTTTCCTGTTTTTCTTGGGCAAAATTTCAGCTGTTAAATCTAAATCCTTCTGTACTTCATCTAGACCAAGGTAACGGAATATATGCTCATTAGTCCCACTTTTAGAAAGCATACTTCTGACCTCAGTGGGGTTCCTCGTGCTGTCTGGAGTTTGTGTCACATTTTTCCCTATTCCATCTTATTGTTATTTATTTATTTATTTGAGACTAGGTTTCACTTTGTTGCTGGGGGAACCACAGGCTCACATTGCCTGAGGTACCACGAACTTAAGCCATCCCCAGCCTCAATTTCCCAAGTAGCTGGGATTACAGGCACACACCACACACCCAGTTATTTTTTGAGACTAGGTCTTGCTATGTTGCCCAGGCAGGTCTCGAACCCTCGGACTCAAGCAATTCCCAGCTTCAGCTTCGCTCTGTAGGCTGCGATTTAAAGGCATGCACCACCGTGCCCGGCCCTCCATCTATTTTTTTTTTTTTTTCAGGATTGGTAGAATGTGTTTATTTATTTATTCATTTATTTATTCATCTATCTATCTATCTATCTATCTATCTATCTATCTATCTATCTATCTATCTATCTATCTATCTATCTATCTATCTATCTATCTATCTATCTATCTATCTATCTATCTATCTATCTATCTATCTATCTATCTATCTATCTATCTATCTATTAATATATAAACAATTTTATTTTGTTCTTTGGGTTACAACCTCTCTGTTATATATTTTTCCCCCTCCCTCCTCCCTCCGGTGCTCCCTCCATTCTCTCACACCCCACTCTTTACAATTCCATCTATTTTTTTAAATGACTCTTTGAATGACAATTTTGTGTGTTCTCAAACTTCCAGTATCCTCCCATTCTTCATTTGTATTCATTCTATTAGCCTTTCTTCCTATTCCTGTGAATAGTCTCTCATGTCTAATACCAACCCTCTCTACTTACCTATTTATTATTTTCTCTCCTGGTATTGTCATGTGACATCTCCCTTCTATAGAGACATGCCACCCATAACTCCACACTTCTCTCTAGTTATCATTTGAATTGTTTGTATGAGCTATCTGCACTTTCTATCTATTCTCCCTTAAATCCTTGGCAAAAAAAGCTTCTATTTCACTCAAACAACCCTTGTTGAGGACACTATTACCTATGTGTCAGCACATAAACCCAGCAATCTGTTCTTAGGCATTTCTTACCCAGCTTAGTAACACTGTTTGATACAGGTGATCACCTCTTTTTCCTTGAAGCCTTCAGTAGGTTCCTTGGATGCATGTGTGTTCTCACTAGCATTTATTTTCATGTGATATTTTTCATTGCTTGTTTGTCATTTCCTTTGGCCCATTAAAATGTAAACTTCTTGACAGCAATGACTTAGCTTGTTCATATCATTGCCTAGACAATGTCTAGTGCATGACAGGCATTTTATAAGTACTTGTTGAATGAGTAAATGTGAATTTAAAACCACCTATCTGTTTAATCAGGTCCTCCCCCATTCTCAGCTCCTTTCTGGGTTAGAAACCATCACAACCATGTCCACCTGTTTTTCTTAGAGTCATACCTTTCCTAATTGTGTTTTCCTTTGTCTTTACTCTGTGCCTATCTTTTTCAGTCTGAAACCATTGTGCTTATATTTTTGTGGGACTCTAGTGTTTACAGAATGTTTTATTTATAACTGGTATTACAGATGCAGATGGTCTGTGGGTTTGAGTTGAATGACGTTCGTGTACAATGCTGAATTTAGGTGCAGATTGAAGACAGTGAAATTATAAAAGAATAAGAAATAAATTCAGTCTTCCAGGGCTAAAATTATAATTTTCTAGGATATTTACATTTTATTTTATTACTATGTTGCTTTATAATTTGCTGTTTCTGCCTACTCATGATGGAATTTTTCCTTGATTTTCTTGCAAGAATTTTTAGGGGGTGGGGGAATCACCAAGTCCCAGAGACCCTTGTTACTTTAACTGTAAATTTATTGCTAATTAGGAGTAGTCTGTCCCTCTTAGATTTCCATCATTTGTGATAATGGATTTGTATGAACATTCATTTTTGATTAACCTTTGATTTTTGCCTTTTGCAGAACCTGGCCTCCTGGAATCCTGCAAATCCTGAATGTCTTTTACTTGTGGTAAAGGAACTTGTGCAACAGTATCACCAGTTTCAATGCAGTCGCCTCCGTGAGAGCTCACGCCTCATGTTTGAATATCAGACACTACTGGAAGAGCCACAGTATGGAGAGAACATGGAAATTTATGCTGGGAAGAAAAACAACTGGGTAAGGCTTTTCAAAAGTGGGAGAAAAGGTAACTTGTAATAAATAATTGAGCTGTCCGTTTATAATAAACTCTCATCAGTTTCTTGCATTAATATGGCTTAGGGTCATCTGAATACTTTTTCGTAATTTTGAGTTTGAGGGACCTGTGTGTTTTTCTGGAGCATTATGTTTCTCAAAGGTTGTCATCTGGGAAATATGGAAAATTGGGAACCCCATCTTCCCCCCTCCTGCCTGGGTATTGAGAAGTCAGGCCTAAGCACCTGCGTGTATAACAGGACCCCATGGAGCTTCTGGTACAGGTGGCTCAGGGGTCTCATTTTGAGACATAACAAGTTCCCCCTACTTCTCAGTGTGTCACATCTTCAATATCACAGTTAGAGAAGAGAGGTCAACAACCCCAAGGGGGAAGCTAACTTCTTTGGAACCTTTTGTAAGTTTGTGGTATGATTTCCTCACATTGTATAGTCCTTTTAAAATAAAGTCAGATTGCATTTCTCCTCCACCTAGAACTCTCATGTGCTGCTTTTTCTCTCATAGTAAAGGTCAAAGTCCATCCTGAGAGTGGATTCTACAGTATAGAATTCTGGATTCTATACTCTGCTCTTAGAGAGTCCTGTCTCCACCGGCTATCCTCCATTCATTGTTATTCGACTCTTTCATCTTCTCCCTTCCTATCTAAAAATACTCTGTTCCAGCCACAGTGGCACTTGGCTGTACTGCAGACTGCTTGCCCAGCTCTTTCTGTAAGCTTTTTGCTTTGTGTAAGCAAGTGTCTCTCCCCTAGATATTTGAATGTTAATACCCTCTTCCATGAAACTTTTACTCTTTTATTCACATTCTCAGCAGTACCTGTGTTGACGTCCCTAATTGTTAAGTGACTTTTTGATATATAATTTACAGGCCATAAATTTACCTTTTTAAGCAATGAGTTGGTCAGGCTTTTTCCTCCATTAGCTTCTATAACCAGCACCTGTGGTATTACACCCTCCCCCATGATTGTTCATCATGATTGCCTGGCCCAGTGGGTGTGCAAATGTATAAGTGGACTCGCCGGGACCTAGCTGGTGGAGCTGAAGGGGCAGCATCACCCTATGGGGAGAGAGCATGCAGAGAGAAGAGTATGGAATGAGAGTGAATGAGAAAATGCCAGAGACAGAAAGCTGTTGGAGAAAAAACATGAAGATTCCCCCAGCCCCGGACTCTGCCCTCCTTGTCCAGTCTATGTAACTGCTAAAACCAGTAAAGAACCCACCCAGACTGGGATTCTTGCACTACATTTGGCATCACGAGTAGGATGGTAGCATTACAGGCATACAGTTCAATGATTTTTTAATAAATTTATTGCATTGAATAATCCCCACCACAATCCAGTTTTAAAATGGTTTCATCACCCCAGTAAGATCCCTCATGCCCACTTAGAGTTAATCACATTCCTATCTCCCACTCCAGGCAACCAGTGAGCTACTTTCTGTCTGTATTGTTCTTCTTAAAAACAGACAACAAGCAACAATATAAACACATTTGTGTATTCATGTATATATTTATATAGGGGTAACATTGCTTTACAGGTTCCAAGGTTACAGTTTTTCACAGTACCCATTACCAAATGTCCAGTCAAACCTTGCCTATCATCAATTGGTTGGGCCCTTCTTACCATTCATTCTCCTGTTCTAAAGGTTTGCTTTTGTGTTTGTTTGCTTTCTCTTCCACAAATGAGTGAGCTCATACAGTGTTTGTATTTTTTTTTTTTGACTTACGTCACTTAGCACAATACCCTCCAGTTCTATCCATGTTGTCACAAATGGCAAAACTTCATTTCTATATATGGCTGGGTAGTAGTCTGTGTGTGTGTGCGCGTGTGCGTGCGTGTGTGTGTGTGTGCACAGCATCTTCATAACCTGCCTATTGTTGGGTACTTGGGTTGTTTCCGTATATTGGTATACAGAATATATTGGTATATATTCCGTATATTGGTATATGGAATTGGTATACGGAATATATGGACTTTTGGTAATAGCACTTCATGAACTAGGGATGTTTTACAGTTAATTGTTTTCATGTGCTTTGGGTAAATATCCAGAAATGGGGTTATTGAATTGTATGGCAGTTCTATTTTTAATTTTTGTGGAACCTCCATCCTGTTTTTCATAATGTCTGCGCCAGTTTACATTCCCACTGGTGTATGGATGAGGTTTCATTGTTTTCCACAGTTTCCCTGACTGTTACTGTTACTTGACTTTTTTGGTAATAATCTTTCTCACTAGTGTGAAGTGAAAAATCCTGAAATTTGTATTTTCCTAATGACAAGCAGTGTAGAGCATCTTCTAGTGTGTTTAGTTTCTTTTCTGAGCATACCATGCAATGGAATCGGACAATGTGTGATCTCTTATGACTGGCTTTTGTCACTTAGCATAATGTGTTTGAGGTTCATTCATTTTTAGCATATGTCATCAGTATGTCATTTTGTTGCTGAGTAATATTCATTTTTATTTTCTTAAGACATCTCTATACCCTTTTCCACAGGAACTGCCCCATCTTCTATTTCCACCAACAAGAATTCCTTTGTCACTACAACCTCATCAGTCTTTGTTGATTTCATTCTCTTTTATATGGGTCATTTTCACAGGTTTGAGAAGGTGTCTCACTGTGATTTTGATTTGCTCTTCCCTTTTGATAATTGATATTTATGTATGACTATCTTTATCTTGATATCAAAAGCCCTGTTAAGAGGAATTCAAAGTCATAGAATGGCCTGGCAGCATGGGATCTTCAAGATACACTGAAGAAAAGCCTTCCTCCTAGCTTTTTTGTTGTTGTTGTTCTTTAGATCACAACCTCTGTGTTTGTCACCACACCAAACCAAGCAAGGGGCCCACAGTCCATCATAGTCCACTGAACTTTTCCCACACTTTGCTTTTAACCTTCTATCTTCTTCTCTTCTGGGTGCCTTAATTCTTATTTATTTATTGAAAGTTCAAAAAAATAATCATACCTTGAAAAATTCTGATCATTCAAGGCACAGAATTAGGTGTTGCTTATTCTGAATATATGTTTGCAATACAACCTATCAACTATTTTCTCATCAAAAAAACAAAAAACTTAGACCATTGAGATATGTTGAGATATGTCTAAGGTTTTTTTTAATCAGGAGAAAATAGCTGATAGCTTGTATTGCATATATGTTCAGAATAAGTGTCACCTATTATGTGCCTGCATGATCAGACTTTTTTAATGTTTTTTGGGGAACGTTTTAATTTTGAAATAATTAAGGATTTACAGGAAGTTGCAAAACAGTACTGAAAGGTTTTGCATATCCTTCCTCCATTTTCCCCTAAAGGTTGCATTTTACTAATCATTAGGACAAGAATACATTAGAACAAGAAATAGACATTGGTACAACATATATGCATACTGTTCTATGCTGCTTTATCGCATGTATGATTAGTAACTACCACTAATCAAGCACTATATTGTCACCACAAAAATCTCCTTCCTGCTACCCCTTTGAGCAGAGTTATTATTTTTTTTAATTTATTTTTTTCTTTAGATCACAACCTCTGTGTTATTTTGGGATCCCCCCCCCCCCGTGCCCCTTCCATTCTCTCCAACTCCACTCTTTGTTGTTTACTACTTGTGCTAAGTTCATTAGTCTTTCTTTCCTGTGGCAGTGTCCCTTTACTGGGTGAGGGACTGTGTTGTTGGAACCAGGTGAGCCTTGCTGATAGGTTTTTCAATCTTAAGTATGCACTGGGCGGCCAGTCTGTATTCATTTGTGATCTGTCCATGTTTTGTTGCTGCAGGCCGTCTTCTCCAATCCCATCTCCGCTGCTTTGCTGCTTTACCTTATGGCTTTCATGTCAGATTTAGGGGGTCTCGCCCCCAGCCATTGTTGGTCAAGAAGTTTCTCTGTGAACACAGGCGTCTTTGAATGACCTTTGAAGATCATCTCCTCTCAGCAGTTATTTTTAAGATTCAAACTTTAATTCCGATGAATTACTGTGGGATTTATAGCTATTAAAGTTATGTATATTTTTCTGATACAACATATGAAAATAAAAATGCATTATAAATTTTCTCAATGGGTAAAGCCTAAAATCTCATTTTATATGTTAACATTTTCTGCATAAATCTGTTACATCTGAAGGATCAGTGTTTGTTGACTGTAACAAAGCACTGTAAGGAAACTTGTGAATTTTTCTTTGCTTTTGTTTTAATTACCAGAACTCAAAGTTAATCATACCTAAGATTTTGATCAAAGGTACTTTTCTTTCCTGAGATTCACTGAATGTTTTGAGATGTTCTTCAGCCACATATTTTACATATTAAAGATCACCAGTGGGTGATCTGTGAGATAAAATGGAATTTTTTCCACAATGTGTTTTCCTTTTGTGGTTATTTTCATAATAATGATATATGCTTATATTATGGAGAATGTGAAACAGTTACCTTTGGTGTGTATGTATGTTTGACTCCAAATCCCAGTAATATTTTATGAATCCATGACTTATAAACTGAGCTCTGTCAAGATATCTTACAGAAAATAAAGAAGACATTTTGTGATAGCTCCTTACTTGAGTTAATGATTTATGCTTCTGTCACCTCATCTTGTTGTGATCTTACACTTGAAAGGGAAGTACAAGAGTAATGTTAAAAGATAAATTAAGGTATATTGAAATAAGTTGAGTTTATCTGAGGGAATGTTTGTTTGAAGTGGTTAGGTGCTTTCTACTGGCAAGAGCTATATACTCCTATTTATGGAGTATATAGGAAGCAAAGCAAGAAAATGATTTGATTGAGAATAGCATAAGTGGTTGTTTTATTTGAGGAAGCCAAATTCACTGTTTGGGGTTGGTTCTTTCAAATTTTGAGGTTTTGATAACTGTTGACTTTGACTTAAGTCCATTACCAAGGCACCAGAGCTGTCTTAGCCTAGTGACTGCCTTGTTTGATTACCATTAATAGCAGAGTGTAAGCTGCTGGAGGACAGCTTGAACTGTTCTGGAGAGGGAGGGACCTGGGAAGAAGGATTCAGGAGAACTTTGAATTCTAACTGCTTTTTTTGTGTGTGTGTGTGCTTGTTTTGGATATAGATTAGATATTGATTGTAGATTTTTCATTTTTCTGGAGATGACTACTCTCACCCATAGTGACACAAAGATTAAATTAGATCACCCATATGGAAAGTAAACAAAATTATACAAATTGAGTTAGAAAGTATTATTATTATTATCTTTTGTGTATCTTTGACCTAAGTTAATTACAGTAGGTGTTAAGTAAATTCTGGTTCAGTGATTGTTCTGTATTCTCTCTGAAAATGCTTTAATTATAACTTACCATCTGTGGACCAGTAGAAGTTGATGCCACCAAGATGTGGACAAAAAGGTGATGGGAAAGATATTTTTTAAGAAAAGGAGTAGTGCTTACTTTTCCAGGAGTAGTTTTGATGGAATTCTGAGGGTGGGAGAACAGATTTCAGGGTATCAGGAGAAAGGTGGAGAGAATGAAGTGAAAATAATAGATTTATTTATTGTATTTTATTAAATTTTATTTTTAATTGATTGTACATATACATATTTTACATTGTAGTCTGCCCTGCAGTTCTCCCACCACCATGCCACCCATGAACCATCATCTTAATCTCGTGCTCATTCTTACCCCATTACACCCCCCACCCCTCCACCTCACCCCTACCCCGTAGCTCTGTGCTTCAGTTCTGCTGACAGTTTTAAATTTTACTTGTTCTTTTGTTTATTTCCCCTACATCCAACATATCGATGTGATCACCAATATTTCTCTTTCTTTCTGGCTTATTTCTGTTAACATGATTCCTTCTAGGTGCATCCATGGTAATACAAATGCATCAAATTTGTCTTTTTTGCTTGCAGATTTATATACTAATTGGAGGGAAAAGACAGTGGGTTCCCATGCTCATTTCCATTAATCTGGTGAGATTTTATCAACCTCCCTATCACTGGTGTTCTATGTTCACTGTATTTGGTAGCTTAATTCAGTTTTCAGATACTTAGACACGAATTACCTGAAATAGTGTAGATGTTGGTATAATCAAACATTGTTTTTTAATCCAGGAACCCGTGGTCATACCATGTGACTGTTGAGCACTTGAAATATGGCTAATGTGACTTGAGATGTATACTAGAGTTCAAGGAATACAAAAATGGTCTCATTAATATTATATTGATTACATGTGAAAATGATAACATTTTGAATATATTAGGTTCTGTTTAATCTTTTTCTCTTAATTTCTTAAATGTGCTCTTAGAAAGTGTTAAATCTTAAATTACATATGTATATGTGACTCACATAATGTGTCAATTTAGCTTTCCTTGAACTGCACTGGCCTAGAATGGTGGGGAAAGAGTGTAAGAATGCTCCAGAGTCCCTGGAAGTGGTCAGCCTTTTCATACTGACCCTAGGTTGGGGTGTATGTTGTGACATCTATCAGTCAGCTGTTGGCAGCAGGTAGGAGGGACTTCTCTCATGATTTCCCCTTAAATTTAGGGATGGATGCCCTAATAGCCTTTCACTTGTAGATAGGGACACACTTGTCCTTGCTTCAGAAAGGGTGGCTGTGTTATAGTCAGATGAATTCTAACAAATTTCTAAGCAACTGGCTAGATTTGTTTATTTTGGACCACACAGAACTATTAATGGGTTGAACATTATTTAAAATAAATGAAACTATGACAGCTCACATTTTAATTCATTTTAATGGAATTTGTTGCCTTGAATTTTCTGTAAATAGGAAGAGTACTTAGGATTTTGCTCATGAGAGTTTAGATCTTAGATTCTTTATTCAAGAAAGTAGTGTGTTTATTTATGTATGTACCTAAATTACTTTATACATCAAGACTTTTAATGTGAAATCTTTTTCAACCTTACTGACATTTATTTTTTATTTATTTCACATATATATAATCTCTATATCTGTATATATATATATACATGTATATAAATTACATCATTGTCTATGGGGGAGGTCTCCTTACTGATATTTAAAAGGAACTTTATTGCTTTTTTTTAAGTGATAGGAGTTTCAGCAGAAGGTTCATTGTTTCTTTAGCAGTAGGATACATCAAGTTGAAAAAACCTTTTTTTTATTGAAATCCTTTCCATTTCCTTTGTCCACACCTTATGGGGTGTTTGTGAAGACAAATTGGAATCGTACCAACTACTTAAGTTTGTGAGTCTATTTGTTTTAAAGTCTTAGGTGCTTTGCCCCATTTTCCTGGCGGTGTTCAGATGGGGAGCACCCATTGCATAATTTTCTCAGCATGAAGGGAATCTACCTTTAGAGATTCCCAGCCTTCAGAGTCTTCAGAGTCAGAGAACCAGCCTTTCCTCCTTTGCAGTGGTGTTTCATGGAATTTTGAGTTCTGTATTTGCAGTATTCTATAAGAAAACCTGTCATTTTCTTATGACTTTTGGGAAATGTATAAACAAATCATTCTGAATCCTCCAAAGTGTTTGCTGGTTTTTCAGTAATTTTCATTGCATTTATGTTACCACTATTATTTCTTACAAGGAACTGTGGAAATCTTTTTGATTAGATTGGGAGAACATGTAAATCAAACGGTGCTTGCATGAGAATTGGGAGTTAGTACTGAGAGAGAAGTGAGTGGATTTTAAGAGTAACTGGTCTGTCTCTTGTAAATCTGAGAGATTTCTTTTTTTCTTCTTATAATATCTAGTCAAATGAATCAGGAAGTGGTGAATAGAGAGAAAAAGTAAGATAAAGTATAGAGAAAAGAGAGACATAAAGATATAAAGTATAGAGATAAGAGACACTTCCGAGAGTCCTTTGAAGTCCTTTTGAGAGTGAGAGGCCAGGTTACATTTTTAATTTTGGATTCCATGAAACACCACATATCCTTTTAATAAATTATATTTTAACATTATACTAACTTGTTTGTATAGATTTTAAATTCATTAAGGAAAGAGACTGTCTTTTATGGTCTTAAGATCTCCATTAGCTAACATGGTGCTTGGCATAGTGGGTGATAAATGTTTGTTGAAAGGATGGATGACTCAATGCTCGAATTATGGGTATTTTTTTATATATACTTTTAATTTTCAAATTTCTTTGTAAAAACATTTGAGTGTTTAATATGTTACTCAAAAATAAAAAAAATTAAAAGATGCATCGTCAGAAGTCTTCCTCACATTACTGTCCTATTTCTAATAAATTATACCTCCTTTTTCCCCTCTCTCATCTCACATAAGCACGGATATAAGTTTTTTCCCCAGCATAGCTTTTACACTCTGTTTTGCACCTTGCTTTTGATTTAATATAGATTTGTTTTTATAAGAACAGAGACAAACTCTCTTCTTTTCAAAAATTATTATTATTACATTATCTAATTGAACTAGTATTTAATATCAACTCTATTATTAGACATAGTTTAAACCATTTGCTATTACAAATAATATCATAATTTTATGCATGTCATTATTGCATGTTTATATGTTTATAATTTTATCACCAAAATGGCCTCCATAAAGTTTATCTCTGTTTATAACCCAGCAGCAATATATGAGTTTTTTTTCCCTCTGTATTGTCAGCAGTATATTAACATTTGTAGATCTTTGTCAAGTTCTGCTTTATATAATATGGTCAAGTTAGATTAAGCTTTCTGTAAAAAACAAGTATAAACTCTGGATAAAATACAAAATCATGTGGCTGAAGGAAGTAGAGAGTAATCAGATGAGGTACATGCTGGATAAGAGTTGATAATTGGAAGAAGGGGATGCAGAACTTCAAGGAATTATGGGACAAAAAAAATGTCTGACATACACAGAAATAGAGTCCTTGGATGAGAGGAGAGGAAAAGAGTGAATCGGAAAATGTGTGATGAAATAATGCCCAAACATTTCCAAAAAATGGTGAGGAACACAAACTTACGGGTTCAGGAATCTCAGCCAACCCCATTGAGATGAATGCAAGGAAAAAATGAACAGGGCATACCACAGTCAAATCCTAAAAAGTAATATAAAGAGAAAATCTTAAGTTGTCAGAGAAAATGACAGTATTTATAGGTGAACAGTTACTTCCCTCACCTCTGACCTCTCTAACAGATTGAAGATATTTCATTAATGTCTTTAAAGCATTGATAGATTTCTGCTAGTGTGTTAGGGGAAATAGTGTTTAGTTTAGTTTTAATTTGTATTCCTTTTGTTATGAGTGAGGCTAAGTAGTTTTTTATATGTTTAAGCATCAGTTGTGTTTCTTGTATGTCCATTGTTTTGGAGTTGTCATCCTTTTTTCGTTAATGACATTAACTCTTCAAGATGGAGTTGCAAATACATCTTCCTCAGTTTTGTCAGCTATCTTCTAACTTTGCCAGCTTTTTTTTTTTGACATCCAGAAATATTTTATGTTCAGGTAGTCAAACTTATCTATACTTTCCTTTATGGTTTCTGAACTTGGAATCCTAGTAGATAGATAATGTTTTCTTCTTTATAGCTTAAGCATTCACACTGAAATCTTTATTCTATTTTGTCTTTATCGATGTGAAATATGGATCTAACTTTTATTTACTCCTTGATGCCTATCCTTTTGTCCTACCCCATCAGTCATACACTGAATGTATTTGGATTTATTTCTCAATTTAGTTTGTCTGTCTCCTGATTTAATACTGCTAGCTCCTTGATATAAATATTGTCTTTATATTATGCTTTATCATCTTACGTAGCTAGTACTCTTCGCTTTTTTTTCCCTTCTTCATAATTTCCTTGACTTGTATTAGTTTTTTATTCTTCCACACTCCACATTCTTTGCATTAAGCTTTCTAAAGTTTCCATTAAAGTAATGAGTCAAAACCTAGATCATGTCTTCTTAAAATATACTTTCAGGACACTCTGCCTTTTTCTAGATAAGGTTTTTTCCACAGGTTATAATTTTTAGATTCATTGTTTTATTGTCTGATTCATTCATTAGACTATTAGCTCTTGGAGGACATAGTTCATATTTCTTTTACTTACTGTCTTTTTAGTTCCTAGTTTAGGGCCCAGTATATTTTAGGGTCTTAATTAAAGTAATGAGTAGTAATGAATGGATGAATAAATGTTGAGACTTGAGGTTGAGCCGGTAGCCTGTGTTATTTCCTCAATGACTGAAGGCAACTTTCTTAGCTATTCTAGGTCTTTGTTTTCTCATTTTGAAAACAGATATAGATGAGTTATATCTACTGAACATTATTTGGGGACTAATTGAATACTAGATCTTAGATGACATTTTGTAATGTATGAACTTTTTAAAAATTATAAATGATTGACTTTGGCTTACTTTTTCACATGGAGGAAATGACTGATTCTGCTTTTGCCAAGGAACAATTTCCAGACTCAGGCTATTGGTTGTCAGAGTCTATTAGAAGAATCATCTCTACCTGACTATTACTCTGCTAAAGTTGTAGTCACTTTTGAGTATTTCTTCACTTTCAGCTATCCAGTGAGAGGAGCAGTCAATTTTAGGTGACAGCTTGTTTGTTGACAAGGGAACAGCCTCCAAGAAAGAAAGAAAATTTTCTTTTTACAGAGCAACCTGGATTTGGAATCCATTCTGTTCAAGATGTCTACCTGTCACTTCCAAAAAAGAGAACTATGACACAGCTGCTGTTACCAGAAGAAAGGCATCGATCTAGTAAATTGCCAAAACTCAGAGTCTTGTTAGTTGAAGTTACTTGCCAATGTACTATAACTTGAATAAAGGAAGGGTGCTCATATTTATTGCTAGTGCTGGGGAAATTGCCATTAAGGCAGTTGGCAGAATGGCTGACATTTTAGCAGTCATAGGTCAGATAATTTTCTGTATCTATCCAAGAGAAGATTTGACCAAAGATTGACAAAAAAAATCAAATTATTCTGTTCACTTGGCTGCATCTAAATGTCTCCTTTCCAGCTTACAGGAAATATTGCTTTTGAAGCAGTCTTTGACGTTATAACAGAGTGACCGTAAATTGCTTGAGTAACTGTTGGAACTTTAGTATAAAAACACAGGAAAAAAATCACTGAGGTAGAATTCAAAAGGGATTTTTCACTTGTGTTTTGCTAATGTTTATAACTTGAGACTTACATGAAGCTGTGTCTTAAATCACTGTTTACTCAGTTTCACAGAGTAAGATTAACTTATATGTCAAATGAAATCAGTGGTAGAATTGAAAACTGAATTCATGAGTTTTTGTTTCCAGTGCTGTTAGAAACAAGTGCCAAGTTTTCTTTATTCTCTCAGTAGCAAAATAAAGAATGTATAGTAGGCTTTAAAGTTGTAGATCATAGAATACTTTTTGTGATTTCCAGTGAACCAAAGTTCTTTCACAGTCTTATGTTTTTAAATAAAGACTTTGTTGTAGTATTTAGTCTGTTTTATCATTCTGTTACTGATAAAATCGATTTTGTGTTAATCCTAGGATCAACATGTCTTTTATTATAAATGTAGTTGTATAAATCGGTCTGTTGCCAGTAAACATAAATTTAAATTACTAGTTCTAAGATCAGCATTTGAGATGGAACAAAGTACGGTTTGACTGAACATTTTAAAAAGAATGTTTGGTCCAAAATAGCTTGTAGAATAAAAATATATTGTACAAACTAAAATAGGGCAAAAGAGCTAAAATGTAGTACATGAACTAAAATAACTACCAGTTCAAATGAGTCCAAGTGCTAAATATGTAATTATCTATCCTGTTACCTTATATGCACAAGTGCTTTTTTAATTTTTCAATTTCCACATTTCAGTCCTTTTGTTGTTGTTTTCAAAATATACATATTGGAGTCCTTGAACCTAACAGAGTAAAGTTTTGATGGGGCCATTTTAACCTACAGATACTGTTTTATACTAGCAGGTAGAAAATGGCTGTACCTTGATTGCTAGGTGTTTGCCTGTGTAAATTAAAAATAAAGAATAAGTAGAGTGAACTTGATTTTTTTTTCCCAACTAGCTCCCTTCCACACCATCTTCTAATCCATAGTCTCAACAGACCCAGGAATGACTTAACACTTATGTTCCATGTAGATGTAGCTTTCATCTTTGTGCACCCTAAGTTTAGGAGTGATAGTTGCACAACTAACAGAGGGTTTAGAAAAGCTCACGGTATGGAGAAGAGAATTTCTTTGTGATCATGGATCACTATTTCTGCTTGTTTGATCCAGTAATGCTGACCTTGCTTTTTCTTGAAACCCCAGGCATGTTCCTACATCAATTCTTTATATACTTGCTTTTTCCTTTGATTGGGATCTTCCGTCCATGTCCTCTGTGGTTTCCTTCTTTACCTCTTTTCATATTTGTGCTCAGTTATTATTATGTCAGATTACTCTATAAAGAACCCAAAATTCCTACTGTTTGAGAGGATTTTGAATGAAGGAGGATCATATCCTGATCAATGTGTTAAAAAAGGTTGCTTTCCTGGCATGATGGGACTAAACTGCAGGTGAACAAGGGCTGAAGAAGTTAGGGATGATTGCAGCTCTCCAGACTAGAGATAATGCTGCCTCAGATTATGTGTTCTGGAGATGGTGAGAAATGGTTGGACTGAGGATATTTTTTTAAGGTGGAGTCAATAGGATTTGCTGCCACTTTGAATGTGGAATAAGAGAGGAAAATAGAAGTCAAGAATGATTCTGAGGCTCTTAAGAGATTGAAAGAAAGATGAATTTTTATTTACTGAAATGAGAATTATCAAAGTGAAGACTCAAAATCAGGACTTCAGTTAGTTTTAGTGATTGAATAAATAAAACTTGAATTAGGGAAAGGTCTAGAGTGGAGAGAACATTTAGGAATCATTGGCATATAAACTGTATTTGAAGTCATTGGACAGGATGAGATCACTTGGGGAGTGTAGATGAAGGAAAGTGGTTTTGGCCTTAAATCCTGGTGTGCTCCAGTGTTTAGAAGTTAGGGAGACCAGACAGAGGGCGAGTGAAATGGAGAAGAAATAAGAGAAGGGGATACAGGTAATCAAGTAAAGAATGCTCCAGGAATGGAGTTATGAGGTACGTCAAAAATGCTGCTGATAGAGTGTATCATTAGATGAGGACTAGAAATGACCATTGGTTCTGGCAATGGTGTGAACAGTGTGGAGAAAAGACAAGAGATTGTTTAAGAGGGAATGTAGACTTCAAATATAGACTAATTCTTTACAAGAGATTCTTTTGGAAAGTACAGTAGAAATAAGGTAGTCGCTGAAGAGGGTTATGAGTTTAAGAAGAATTTTTTTTAAATGATGTGTGCATGCTGATGGGAGTGAGTTAAGAAGAAAAATATTCATTAGGAGAAATAATGAGGACCATGGTTGGAAACATGTGTTCTTTGATGAGTATTCCTTCTTCTATTTCACTGTATATAGCATGAAAGAAAGACTATTCTGTTCTTTCCATGCCTCCAAAAGCTCCCTAAGCTGTCTCCCTCTTTTGTAAACTCCCATGTAACTCTGCTGTTTTACATGTTTCCTCTATGCTTACCCCTTTCAAAGTATGAGCTCTTATACTTAGGTCCAAAGAGTAACATTTAATAGGGTATGTTCATTCTAGAGTCCTAAAGAGGTTAACATAATACCAAAGTCAACCTTCTTAGTCATCTTGGACTATAAACAAATTAATTTTGTTAGGATCATCTGCAAATGTTCTGCTTACCAAAATGAACTGTTGGGTTGAGTAGCCTGAATATATTGGCATCCCATACTGGGTACAGTGGCTCAGCTCTAAGGATTACTCCTATTTTTAGCCATTGGTACATATGGTGGCACAATGGTTCCTGTGCCTCTCTCTTGCCTCAGTTTTGGTCCTGTCCACTCATTTCTCTCATTTTCACCTTTTCTTTCACAGGGTTAGACTTGTGGCATTTAAGACTCTGTCCTTAGCCAGAGGTTGATGTAAGTTAAAAGATGTCGAAAGCAATAAAACAAACAATGATGCAGATGGTAACTGTCATCTTTATCTTGTGAGCTCAAGGTTTATATTTCTGTTTGCGTTTTCAAGGTTTCAGGTCAATGTTTTAAAATGAGGGCCAGGACCTTGAAGTCTGTTGCTAGGGTGTTTATAGAAAAGAGTGATAACTCTTGTCTAGTCATCTGTAAGAGGTATGCATGTATGTTGTGTGTGTTCATCTGTCCATCCATAAAATGTATTTGTAAATGATTGTTATGTTTAAAGATATGTTTTGGGAAGTTTGAGGTGCTCATTTTTTAAGAAGGAAGGCAGTTGAGATACTGAGAACTCTATAGTATGCATAGTATAAAAAGGATAGAGATCCATTCTTCACAGTTTTAGATCACTCCCAGAGCTCTCTGCTGTAGCAATGTGTGAGGCCCAGTATGTCAGAATCCGAACTGAGCTGCAGCTTGTAATGAGAGAGACTAGAAAACTTAGGCTTCTGCTAGCTCAGCACCCATTTTTGTTTTCTTTGTAGAGATTCCTTGGGACCCCTAAATGTCTCATAAACCAATTGGAAAACTCCTCTTTTAGACTATGACAAAGTATCTAAAATATGAGCTTACTTGGTGTTTTCCATCATAAAAATTGAAAGGAAAACTTCCTTTTATGTGGTTCAAAAAAAAAAAAAAAAAGCAAAAACAAAAACAGCTCAGTTAAATGTGTTAAATTGCCAAACTTCTGTATATCATTCCTATTGAAACCAGTTTGTAGAATTACTGAATGAAACATGAGAATTCTGTTAAGAGATTAGAAGGTAAATTAGATCCTCACTTGGAATGCAGGGTTCCATTACTTTGGATACAAGTTTGCTCTCTGTGTGTACTTCCAGGCATAGCGTAAGCCTGGTGACCAGAATCATTAGCTTGTGGGTTACAAATAGTAGTGAAGTGGTCTGGACGCTTTAGTAAAAACCAATGACTCTAAGGCCAGGTCTGTCTCTTTTGTTTGGTTAAATCATACATGCATGCATTCTTTTTACTTTTGAAAAACAAAAAGGTAATACTACTGTATTATAATTTTATTGCACATTTAAAATGCAGATTTAAATTCTAATTGTGCTTTTTCGTAACTAATAATTTAATGCTTCTTTTGATCCTCCCCTAATCTCCCAACCTTCTTTTCTTGCTACATGTTAGGAAACCCAAATTGAAGATGCTTGCATTTTGAGCAGGTTGAACTTGTGGCCTTGCCTATAATTGTCACTTTATGATCTATTTTTGATTTTAATCTTATTATTATACCTTTTTTTTTTTTTTTTTGCAGACTGGAGAATTTTCAGCTCGTTTCCTTTTGAAGTTGCCGGTAGATTTCAGCAATATTCCCACATACCTTCTCAAGGTAAAAAATTAAAGATATATATATATATATATGGTTAACAGTATGAGACTACAAATGAGCTTTTTAACTAATTATTTACCTGAATATTTGATTGACTGGTTTGCTGGCATTTTGTTCAGATGATGAATTCTGCTAAAAATATTTGTTGCCTGAACACTTATTGAGTTATTTTGTTACTTAATAGGTGAACTAGTGGCTCTGAAAGTGCAAAATGAAATTTTCCAATAAGATAACATTAGGTTAAATTAAAATAAATGTTGGGTAAAAATCACCACTACTTGATCATCTCATGGGATGACAGGCTCTGGCAGAAGTGGTTTCTAATGTGCATTCTCTCTTTAGGTAGGATTGTGTGTTGACTATGCTGTGCTCAGGGCATTTATTTTCTTACTTATAGTAACACTGACTTCAATTGCCTTCAGTGTTGGGTTGTTTTGGAAACTCACAATCCAGTTAGGCCAGTGAAGGTGAATGTGATAGACAAGGTCTGACTTAGGGAGTTAGGGAGTGGTATGTAGATCCTTTGCAGTGAAGAGGTGAAATCCAGGTGATTAAGCTATGGTAAGATCAGGGAACAGGAAGCCTAAAGTCAAAGACCTAGGTTCATCTAGGTGAGGATTTTGGTTGTGATTTTAAGATTTCACTGATTCCTTAAGTTGATATTTCATCCCATGGCTTTATAACTTTAGTCTAATGTAAGGATTAGACTAAAGTTTTACCTTCCTAATCTGATGTTGTTCAATGGTTAATTTTAATTTTATTTGTAACAGTTTAGAGGGAAGACAGAATCCTTGTACAAGTTTTCCTGCTTGCTTATTTGTCAACAAATAGTAATGGTTATTAATCTTGATAATGATTGGAAGTATAGTCTGGTGGAATATAAACGATAGAATGTAATAAAGATTAAGGAATGCTTTTTTTCTGGTATGTTCCAATGGGGTAGGGGATGATTATTTCCTTTTTTTCTAATTAAAAATGACATTTTTGCACCTCATTAAACTTTCTTTTGTAGTTTCCAGCTCACTGATTTTCTACTCTTTATCCAAAGATTGTGAAATCCAAACGAAAATGGGAGACACCAATTTATCTTCATTTCGCCACACTGTTGTGGAAAATATACTTTTTAGGTCTGTGATTACCAAGAATAAATAATTTGGCTTTAGCAGTTATTTTATTCTGTTAGAATAACAGACTCCTTTGAAACTATTGGGACAGACTCATTGACCTCTACATATTTCTCATTAACACTATTTCCACTCATCTAAAACCAAATTCAATAGTATATGAGAGTATGCTATTCATGTACTCACTTTAAGTCATAATTTACAGTTATTGTATGTTTGGTTTGATTTGTTACTTATTTGGAACTTGATGTCTCCTCTGTTTGTGTTCTTGAGGGTCAAAGGAGAAAAAAATGTTTCTTGAGTTATAATTGACCTTTTTTCTTTTCAAAATAAAAATTTCACATTTTAAGAGTTCTATTATGTTTTTATATGCTTTTGTGCCAGATAGGAGACAGGTGGAATCGATTTGTCAAAGCTAGAAAACTCACCTCCACTAAAGTACTAGGAAGAGGTTTTTCTTTTTTAGATGAAATGCCCACACTGCAATACTGATATCTTTCTGGGTTTTTAGTTCATGCGAAGAGAGCAACAAGGACAAAAAGGGAGAAACTCTTATGTAATATAATAGCAAAAGCAGACAAAACTTCTCCGCAAAATCTACATCCTACCTGAATAATCCAGAATATCTGTTGAGGGTTTATGGTGTAAGTTCCTAAAGTAATTTAACTATAACCTTGAACATGGCTATGTTCTTAAAATGAAGTTCACACCATGAGCTGCATTACATATTATTTACATTTGAATGTTCCTAATCTAATTACCTGGCCTGTATCTGTCAGCCTAAAAAACCCCACAAGTCCCTAGGGTTAAGATACTTTCCCTTTATCCAAAGGAATGGAAAGTAAAGTAAAATTTTAAATATTGAGATAGTTTGGAGTTTGATTACATACTCTAGATTGAATATAGTGAAACTTCATTACACTATGATAAAATAATTATCTTATAAATTTTCATTACCAAATGTACTTGTTTATTCACAAATAGAATTCTTTGCTGTTAGGTGAAAAGACCACCGACTATTCAGTGATAGGATTTTGCTGAATATTATGCCCTCAGCATATATGGCTTCATCATAGGATAGTGTTTATTCTGAAATGAAACCTTATTTCAGAATTTGAGTTATATTCTTAGTTGATAAGATTAGATAAATAATTTATATAAAGCTGCACTCAGGCGATAGATGCTCATGTATTATTTAAGGTAACTTTATTTGTAGGTGATAGGAATTCAGTGCACAATATTATAAACTAGAAACAGATTCCATATTGATAATTCACAAACAGGCAAAGACCAGCTTTCCCAGGTCTGCCCCTACTGGAAACAGGTACACACATCTGTGTTTCTCGGCTGGTATGTTTGTGGGGGAGGACTGAACACTTACCAAAACACTAGTCTAAACAGTTGTTGAACTGTTTCTAATTTTAGGTGTCTTTGAGCCCTAACCCAGACAAGAATTAGAATCATAATTTATTGGGACTGGAGTACTTGATCTTCTGGTTTCCACAGTAATCTTACTGGCATCATTTACCATCATATAGTAAGCCCATTCATTCTGATGCGTTGCTTATTACAGTTTAGTCCTACTATATCTAATATCTGAATGGGAGACAATGTATGGAAATAGATCTCAAGAAGTAGATAATGAAAAAGATAAGCTTGCCCTTCTGTGTCAGTAGATGAGACTCATTTTAATCCTTTTTTGGGAAGCCATTGTTGGAGTACTGATCAGTCATAGTATACTTGTGGATAGTGGAACATTGGTTACCTTGTCAGAAACAGAAGAGAGGAATTAAGGATAGGTTGTCAAAATAAGTTTATAGGCCTAAAAGAGGTATATAGAGTCTGAAAAATCCAGATTGGAATCATACTTGAGCTTTTAAGATTATTATTAACATAAAAACAAACATCCAAGTGTCCTTGTATACTGTGTAGAAGAAGCTACCTCATCATCCTGATGTTGGATATCAGGTTCACCTGCATAGGGAATCTGTTTTCTAAGCAAGCTCATGGGGTGAGGCAGGCACTGAAAAGGAATCTGACTTGGTATACTGTCTGTGGTAGGACATGGTGAGAATTGTAGCAAACTAACAATTAAGTGCTTTGACTAAGACTGCAGCTGCTACTCAGCTAATGAGTTGTTTTCTATGGGAGTATTGACCTAGTATTGCCAGATATGCTGAAAGGAACCTAGAATATCAGATTTTTAGAAGTACGACAGAACTGCTTTTGAGGTAGTGTCAATGAATAAATATTTTTTACAAATACTGCAGGCCAAACACAGTGTTGGCCATGGTGATATGATAGCCAGGTGAGCAGCCTAAGGGTGTTCTGAAAAGCATCTCAGGTAGGTAAGGCACTGATTGCTGGAAAATGATAGACATTTTACCTTCAAATGTAAAGACACCATTTCTAAACTAGGGGGCCATTTTGTATTAGTCAGGGTTCTCCAGAGAAGTGAATATATATAATTTATTATAAGAATTAGTTTACATAGTTATGGAGGCCTGTCAGCCTTATGATATACCATCTACAAACTAGAGAACCAGGGAAATTATTGATATTAATCAATCCAAGTCCTCTCCAAGTTCAAGACCTAAGAACCAGGGGGTATGGGGACACTGATGTAAGTCATGGAGTCTGAAAGCTGGAGAGCCAGGAGTTTCACTGGTCAAGAGTAGGAAAATATGGATGACCAGGCTTAAGGAAAGAGAAGGGAAGTAAGTGATCAGAGAGTGTAGAGAGAATTCTCCCTCTTAGCCTCTTGGTTCTGATATCGGGTCGGGGCACGAGGCAAAAGCCTCCAAATTGCAAACCCAAGGTCCGTTTCACCTGCGCTTAGCAGTTTCACCTGTGCCTAGCAGTTGCCACTCCAAATACCAATTAACAGCAGGGTTTTATTAACAAGGGAGCTGAACAGGGAGAACAAAACATCGTGAAAGCCGCACGTGGCAGTTATCTTACCCCAGTCACCATTCTCAGACCCAAAGGTCCCCAAGGCACAGTCCATTGACGAATCCTTTGCCCCTCTGAACCTCAGAGGAAGGCACTTTCGCAAAGTCCAGTCCTTTCGCCGGCGTCTTCTCTTTCCTTTCTTTTCTCTCGGTATCCCACGCTGCTCGACTTCTCCCAGGTGCTTCAAGCTTCTTCCACGGTGGCTGATGAAGAAATCAGCCTTCCAAATCGCTGG
>PVHY01000916.1:0-15659 GCA_004024945.1 Uropsilus gracilis
TTTCTGAAGAGCCAATTACACTTTTTCTCTTACATTTTCAGCCTCTGGCAAGTTAAAATGAAAAACTAAATAAGCAACCTAGAACAGAAAATTCTTCCAGATCAGATTGATCTTACTACCTTACTGCTAAACTTTGCTCAAAAAAAATACATTATCTCACTTTTTATAAAAACACAATCTCACTGTATTTGTTTTCTTTTTTCTCTATGTATTTACTATATACACACATTTTTAGATGAAAAAAAGAAAGAATGCCCCATTATTCCCGAGTCTGTCTGTGGGAGAATAATTTAAGATAGATCATGGTTATGATGATAGTTTTCAGGGACATGTAAATCCTAAGTTTTATTATATTTTCATTTCCACATATCTTATATTACATGAGCACAGACATTCATTTCTCCATCAACCTCCCCATTGGAAAAGGGGATGTTTTGTTTGCTCAAACAAGAATGACCTAGAAGTACTTTAATGTTCAAACAAGAATGACCTAGAAGTACTTTAATGAAGTCAGTAGTTCCATTATTCAGTTACATTCATTTTTTTTTTGCTATTTACAGTGATTGGTGACTTTGAGGTCTTTCTCCTCAATATACAGGATATATGTTGCCAGAGACATTTGTTACCAAGGAATTTTTTTAAAAGTCCATGTCAAAATCTTGGTGTGCTGAAATATCACAGGGTGTTGGTTCTCAACTAGGGTTGCCACGTAACTCTTAGTGTTCTGCTATTTCCCAGTTTTTGGATGCAGCAGAAGAATCTAAACAAAACAAAAACAAAGAGAATAAAAGAAGGTTAATGGAGCAACAAAAACTTATTAGTTCTTGCTTCGGCAGCACATATACTAAAAACTTATTAAAGAATATGAGTTCTAAAATAAAACATTCCAGTTCACTAGTTGAGTAACTGCTATTGTAGTGAAGTCAAACACTTCCTAAATTATTGGGTGCTGGTTGGCTGGAAAACTGAAAAACAAACAGCTTTCAGTCTGTAAAAGATGAATGAGAACCTCATATTTGGTGGGACAATGTCCCACATCCCTGTCCAACAGAGACGCTGTGATCTTTGCAACAGGAAATAGTCAAGTTTTGTACCTTGTCAGTCAACTTTTCATTCATTCTGAGTAGCTGCTTTTGCATAACTCAGAGGTAGATTCAGTCCAACAACTGGCCCAACGATGCTCAACCATGATGCAATGTAGTTGATGTTCCTGTGGAGCACATAAGAATACAGGCAAGTCTGCTTCCATTGTATTTTGCAAGAGTGATAGAAAATTAATTACTTACAACAACAGAAATGAGGTTTTCTTCAAAAAAATGTGTGTGCGCTACTTAGAATCCTAACATTTCCAAATGCAACCCCATTTCTTGATAAGAATTTGAGATCCAAAGCCACTGAGCCTCCTTAACTAAGAAAATGGAAGAGTAACTCAAAGCATCAGGGCTCCTGGTTCTTCTTGATGATTCCAGTTTCACACTTGAAGTTGACAACACTGGTCAAGGCAGGGGTTACTGTGGTTCAGAGAATGGTCTTGTGGCTTCAAGCCCCAGTTCTACCACTTAACTAATGATGTGACCTTGGCTGAGTCACTTAACCTCTCTGTGCTTTACCTCTTCTTCTGTAAACTGGGTTAAAGAATGGTATTTAGCTCATAGAGGTGCTATAAAATCCAATACATTAATATAGCTAAAATACTTAGAACAGTGACTAGCATATAGTAGAAATCAATAAATGTTAGCCATTATTATTATTATAAAGAATATTTCTTTTTCAGCTTAGCTTTTAGAGTCACATAAGAAGATTTACACTTTTAAAATAAGAGCAAAAGCCAATGTATCTTGATGGTGTTTCTTACCTATTGATTTTCCGAGAATTCTTTAACACAGGAGCCATGAATTCATTTGTCTTGCAGGGATGAAGTACAAAAAATGGTTGCCCGAGAATTGGATGCTCCTGTAAGAAGCAGAGTTGGCCCCGGATTACCAGTGTGAGTTACTTTGAACAACGGCAACATTCATGTTCTGATTTACTCATTTAAAAGAAAGGTTTGTTTTTAAGTTCTTAGTTTCATTCATATTCAGGTTGATTTCAATTTTGAAATATATTTAATCAACCAAACAGGAGAAGTTGGTGAGAAGGAGCTACGCATTGACAAAAGTCTCATCAAGTACAGGAGAGTTTGTGGTTCTGTTTACATAATATAAACTGCAGATAAATTTTATCAGTTTTCACCAACTCCTTATCAGCTAGTGGTTCTCTTTAGATTATAATTCTTATTTTATTTTTTAGAGATGTTCATGAAGCCCTGTAGCCTGATCCATTTCACTCACCCTGGTATCAATGCCAAGGGATCACACAATTCCTTTTAACAAAATATTTTGCAAACATATTGTTTCAGGCCTAACTCCATCCAGTGCCGATGGGTATACTTTCAGGGAATGGAAGCGGGGAGGGGTGGCCTGCAGGATTTAAATTGCTCTGCATTTCTGTTTCTGTTTTTCTCCTTCTGTCTCACTCAAGCTCACAGGGCTGTTTCTATAAGCTAAAACCCCATATGGAACTCCACTATCTTTATCAGAAAATGACTGGATATAAGCTACAACGCAGATCCAGATCGCAGTCAGGTTAGGGGTGCAGGTCATCTGGCAAGCAAATCTGAGCCCTAGAAGACTTTTAAGTAGTCAGTGATTTGTATATAATTGTACCAACATGAAAAAAAATCTTGCTAAATGTATCAATTATGTATATTGTGGATTCACCATTATATTGGATGGCAAACACAAAGAATTCATATGTTCCAGCCCTAATCCCCACAGTGATAGTGTGAGGAGGTAGGCCCTTTGGGAGGTGTACTGGGGCATTGGGAGGGACCCTCAAGAATGAGATTAATAACTTTAGACTCTCCAAAGAGTGAGCTCACCCCTTTCTGCTATGTGAAGACTGATGGAGAAGTCTGGGACACAGGAAAGGACCCTCATGAAACCAGACTGGTTTCCGCTCCCAGAACTGTGAGGCATAGATCTTTACCATTTATGAGCCTAGCGATCTGTGGTTTTTTGCCACAGCAGCCTTAACAGACTAGACAAATACCTGTGAAGAGGAGAGTGACCTGAAAGGGCAAGACCAGTTAGACACACTCCCAGAAGACAGGGTTGTGGGAAGCTAGAGAGTGGATGCAGCCCACGCTGTGCTTCCCACTCTGCTTCAGCCAACTGTGCCATGTGGGAACGCAGGTTCAGTGTGCCAGGTCTTCCCATTTGTCAAAATAACCTACAAATCCAGATTTTTATGTAAAACCTCCTAAATTTAAATATTGGCACAATTTTAAAAAAATGGCGTGGGCCAAATAAAACAAGCCTGGAGGATGTCGACAGGGACTGCCTAGATTCTCAACTTTTCCTCTCCGTAGTTCCAGAAGAAGCTGAACTCAGGGGTGTCTATGAGAACTGTGTGTAGAAGGCCCTTCACCTACCAACCCCAAAACCTTTATTTGTATGAACATGCAACTACTACTTACAGGAAAGGGGAGGGACAATTCCACTTGCTCTGGTGACACTGGGGGTGGGCATTTGGATGTATGTGGTGGGGGTTCAATTACTCACAGGTTAGAGGATGGTGTGTGTCTCCCCAGGTGCTACCTATACACATTCTGCCTGCACTCCCTCTTGGTTTCCCTTCTACACCCCGAATCAGACCCTAGAGTACCAGCTATAGCACTTTCCCCTGCCAGCTTGAATCCAGCTTTTCTCACCTATTTTAAACTATATTTATTAACACATAGCTATTCATATTTCCTATGCATCTGCCAGGTTTGGCTACCTGAAAAAAAATACATTCAATTTTTTTATATCCTTTACTATATTAAGATCTTATAACCATTAAGTAGGCAGACTATATTTAAATGATGACTCTCTGTAGAAAGCAAAAGCTTATATTGAATTATAAATAAAAATAAGCTTGGGTACCTTAAAGACAAGCTATGGCATGTTGATCTTTTTAAAACAGTAATGATAATAAAGCATAACCATATAATCTTTTTAGACAAGTTTCATAAGTAAATAACAATAAGAGCAGACTTCCAGCTGTTGCAGGATGTTAGAGGTCATTCAGTCAAACTAAAAAACAAGTACAAAACTGGGACAAAATTGCCAATAAGCTATTTCCAGACAGTGGACACCAAAGGTAAGTTAAAAAAAAAAAAGAGAAGTGCCTCATTCATGAAAAGCTGCTGGAACTTTGAGTTAGAAACAGAGGGTTTACAGCCTTCTTATCTTGAAACACTCAATGGCCCCACCTGCCTCCATCCTACCAGCTCCATCAACAAGGAAATCTTATAAAAGTGAAGCTAAGATGCCAGGCAGTGGGGTTTCCTTGGTTTATAGCAGATGGCAAAGACTATACTACTACCCAGCGGTACTGGCAACAAAAACAGCAATATAGATACCAATGGGATAGGGAAAATGGCAACTCTGAGCCATATGTGGCGGTCCTTTTTGAGATGAGCGGCATACCTGCCAGGAATGAAAGAAAATAGCCTGAAAATGGGACAGCTGTAGAGAGGCTATTAAATTCTCTAGGTGTCCCTGGGTGATTGGGAACTACACATAACTGCAAGAGAGATATAAGAAGCCCTGATGGAAAGCAAAAGCAAACACCAACTTGAGTGTTACCTGAATTTTCAAATGCTCTCAACCCACACATAGATCACTGGCAAAAAAAGAAAGCCTTATGGACACAAAACAGTTGTCCAACCACTGGCTAAGCAGTAATCTATGTCAGAAGCAATCTGTGCCCATCTATGCTGAAACATGGAAGCAAGAATGAAAAGCAAAATAGACACCCCAGTGGTCACACTAAAAGGGAGATAGCTCCTGCAGATAAAGCAGGGAAAAGTTAATAAAACAAATTTTAAGAATAGTGACAACAAAAAGACAACTCAAGAAAAAATACTGGAATTCAGAATTCCAGAATTGTTACAATGTTTTCTAAAATGTCTAGCTTTCAGAGAAACATGAAACATGCAAAGAAACAGAAAATGATGATGCAGACTAAGGGAAAAAGTTATTACTATAATGAGTGTATGGGCCCAAATGTTGAATTTACAAAGAATTCTCAAAACAGCTATTACAGATATATTCAAAGAATTAAAGATATGTTTAATGTGTTAAAATGGTAAAGTTATGACAATAATTATAAATAGATTGTCTCAATATAGGAATACAAACTACTGAAAACAAATCTTAGGAAATTCTAGAGTAAAAATTATTATTTAAAAGTTATTATTTAGGTACAAAAATAATTATGAGATAGCAGTACACTGAAATAGTAAGTTTGATGATACACTAATAGAAATTATTCAATTTGAAGAAATGAAGAAAAATGAACAGAGCCATACAAGCCCATGGAACAATAGCAAACATACTAGTATATATATGAGTGAAGCAAGAGAGAAAGGAATAGGTGAAATATTTGAAGAAATACTGACTGCAAACCTCTAGACTCTGATGAAAACCATATAATCTACAGATACAAGAAGTTCTTATTATCACTAAGTAGAACAGAGAGATACACAACTAGACACATCACAGTCAAATGGCTAAGTCAAAAATGAGGAGAAAATCTTCAAAGTAGAAAGACAAAAAGGGCTAATCAAAGAGGAAAAACAATATCATGATGACTGGCTTCTCACCAGTCTAGATGGCAGAAGAACATAAGCAAAATCCTGGAGGAAAACCCCATTAACTGCCAATGAAGAATTCTATATCAAACTTCCCCATCAAATGGTGAAAGTGATAGATGAAAACATTCCCAGAGAAAGAAATTGAGAGAATTTCTTACTGATAGATCTGCCTAAAAGACACACTAAATGAAATTCTCAGGAGACAATACCAGAGAAAAAAGTAAAATGCTTCATAAATGGTAAATATACAATAAATTGGTGAAGATAGTGTTCTGGTGGTGTGTATAGTGTAGTAACAACACTGGAAAGAGGAGATACTGTATCTCTAAGTCACAAGCAATGCTGCAAGCCGATGTTACTTCAAGAAAAAATAAAATAGAGGAACTACAACTATGGCACTATACATACATATATACACATAAATATATTAAAAAGTCTGGCAAAGTGTTTTTCTTAACTATATTAATAAATACTGACCATTTTTCATATTAATTAATGATAATAGCATTCCCAGATCCTCCAAAATACTCTATCAAATTAAACAGTAGAAACACTCTTTCAGAGAGCAAGAGATACACAAAATTATACCATAGTGTTGGGTTTAATATTTATATAGAAGTAGTATACATGACAATAAAATTGCACAAAGTAAGGGATTATATATATAACTATGCCTTAGCTAAACAAATCAGTATTAACTTGTCTTGCTACTGTTAGAATATAAGCAAGGTCCTTTGTTTCTATAATTAGAGTATTTAGAACCCTAAAGCTCCTTCTTACTAAATAATCCTTCAAACATGTTGTTATTCATGACCATTCATGTAGAATATGTCAAAATCATTCATAGTTAATTACACAACTAAAAGCTGTATGTTCAACACCCGATGTTTTCTGAAATGTATCAGCTTCTCTTTCTTGTGGCAAATTAAGCAACTCATTAATTACTTTTCAAATACAGTTTGAAAATTAATGTTTAAAATAATCAAAACAAATACTTGTCTCTATATAAGATGACTTACAGTGTAGAAAAATATAAAGTTTTCTTGTGAACAGAAATCATATATTTCCTCATCCATTTTCCTAGCAAAGAAACAAGTCCTTTGTTTGGCAGTTTTATAATGATTTAACCCTAAGGCAAAGAATATGCAATTCAAAAATGGTTGTTGTATGGATAGCCTAATGCTATGTAAGTGACTAAACTCAAAGTTAGGCATGTTACCTGAGATAATACTATTTTCTCATTCACATTAAATCTGATGCTACAAATCAAAGTAATTTGTATTCAGAGAAAGTAAGACAGGGAATTTATAAACAACTTGAAGCATCTGATCAGTATAGACAATCAACCTGGAAAATATTCTCCAAAAGCCATCTTTCCACAATGGAGATTTTTTTCAAGGCTATGCTATCAGGAAAGATGATCTGTATTTTAGACATTCTGTCTCAGTCAGTCAGAATCAGAGATGAAAGAAATCTTTAGTTGGTCTAGAAATTATGCGTTAGAGTTCAAAAAAATCTAAAATCCTACACCTTATATGTTTAACATACCATTTTCAGAAATGGAAGAACATCAAAACTGTCAGGATCTTTTTAGTGACATTTCTTAGATCAATTCAGAAGGTAAATTTGTGTGAAAGTGCTACCATCTGCTGTCAGTACTAATGAACTGATGTAAATCTGCAATGAGAAAAATGTCAGTGTAGAAATACATGCAGCCAATGAACTGTGTGAGGCTTACAACTCAATAAACACTTCTACTGGAACAAAGTTCTGTTAAATGGTTTCCCGTGAAAATAGAAATAATGGGTCAGATTTCTATCTCTGTAACTCCAGAGGAGTTATATAGGCACATTCTCTTATGAAATTTAATTTAACAATGGTTAAATGTCTCATAAAATAAGTCTGACATGAATACTGTGAATTGGTTTCAGAACTAATAGATATGACGATCACAAGGAAATGATAATACTGCACCTTCATTCTTACATCTAATAAATATGATGAGTTACTTGGCTCATTTCTTAATTTTCTTGACTCTCTAGGAAGGCACAAATATAATTTCACATACTAAGCTTTCATCCAGTTTCATAATCCAGACTGATCAAATTTGCCTTCTACTCTGGGCACAAACCTTATAAACGCAGAGGGAGTGTTCCTCTGAATAGTGTCCTGAATAGAACTTCTCAAAGGAAGGCAGGAAAAGGAAAATGGCTGCTGAGTATCAGTAGTATCAGGCACTGTACTCAGTTTCACATGGTTCACCTATGACGAAATGTCTTCATGGAAGACTGTAATAAAGCCACTTGAAGAAGAGCTCAAAGGGTTTATGCTTCAAGTCATTCATTCACTCAAGTCATTCATCTTTACTGCAGTGGCAATTCCTCACTCCAGCAACCAGACTCCAAGTAATCAAGGCATCAGTCCTTTCTATCCACCTGTTCAATAATTCATGATTTTTATTTCAAAATAATGTATTTTCAAGAAACTATAGGAAAAATACATACAGAGCCTTCAGAAAATAGCATATAGACAGGATAAACTAAAACTGCCTGACTCAGCCTTAGTTGCTATTTGATAAATTTTCTTTCAGATGTTTTATATACATATTTTGCAGCTTTCTGTTGCTTTTTACTCACTGAACAGATACTTATCAAGGGTTTACTACACCCAGGTCTACCAAGTGTGTATGGGTGTTTTTTATCTTCTCTGCCCCCAAAGAACTTTTATCTGATGTTAGTATAGCCACATCAACTTTGTATTTGTCACTATATGCATTTAGAAAAATTACATGAGCTGGGACCCACAACACAGTGGAACAGGGACGTTTCAATAAACCTCTCCCCTAAGCACAACTAGGGAAAACTAAATTTGGCTCATAGGAAATTTCACCAGGAATAGTCTAACGTTTGGTGCAGTCATGGGACAGGGAGAGGAAGAGGTAGCTGCAGTTAGATGAATTCGTCAAACAAGCTGTGGATCAGGCACATACTGTGTAGAGCACAGTTATTCCCAGGAAATTTGTTTAGTAGGAGTGCATATATAACAAACCAAAGCTAACATTATACTCAGTGGTGAAAAACAGAAAGCATTTTCCCAAGATCAGAAATAAGACAAGGATATCCTCTTCCTCCACTACTACTCAACACAGTATTTAATGTCCTAGCCAGAGTAACTGGGCAAGAAAAAGACAAAAAAAGAATCCAAATTGAAAGAGAAGAAGTGAAATTATCACTATTCACAGATGATACAAAATATACATGAAAAATCCAAAAGATACCATCAAAAAACTACTAGAAATTATGAGTACAGTAAAACAGCAGGAGACAAAATCAACATACAAATATCTGTTGCATTTCTATATGCAAACAATGAATTAGAGGAAAGAGAAATTAGGAAAACATTACCATTTACAGTTGCAACAAAAAGATGAAATGCTTGGGAGTAAAATTAACAAAGGTGATGAAAGTCTTATACATTGAGACCCATGAAACATTGTGAAATGAAATAAAATAGACACAAAGAATTGGAATTGTTCATGAATTGGAAAAAGAAACATTTTTTAAATGACCATATTAACTAAAGCAATCGGTATTTTTTATGCAATACAAGCAACAAAGGTATTTTTCAAGAAAAATAATTATTTAACTTGTAGGAAACTATAAAACCCCAAAAAGCCAAAGCAGAAAAATGTATATGCCACATTCCATGACTTCTAACTATACTACACAGTGACAGCAATCAAACAATATGATACTGGAATAAAAACAAAAACATTGACCAACAAAATAAAATATAGAGCCCAGAAATAAATTTACACATTTATGGATGGTTAATCTTTGACAAAGGAGTCATCCCATGGGGGAAGGGTGGGCTCTTTAAAAATGGTTTTGGAAAAACTTGGAAAGTCAAAAAAAAAAAAAAAAATATATATATATATATATATATATATATGAGATCATCATTTAACTCCATACACAAAACACAAAATCGATTAAAGATTTGGATATAAAATTTAAAACCATAAAATACATAAAACAAAGGTGATAACAATCCCATCCATCAACTACAAAGGTGTATTTGGGGACTGAACCCCAATGGCAAGAGAAACAAAAGCAAAAACAAACAAATGGGTACAACCAAACTATGAAGCTTTTGTAATGCAAAAGAAATCACCACAAAAACAAGAAGGCAAGCTATGGCTAGGGGGAAAATATTTGGACATCATACATCTGACAAGGGATTGATTTCCAAATTATGTACAGAACTCAAAAAATTAACACCAAGAAAAAAAAAATCAAAATACAGTCAGCAGACCTAAATAGACACTTCTCAAAGGAAGACGTACAAAGGCCATACCAGCACATGAAAAAAATATTCAGCATCACTTATTATAAGGAAAATACAAGTTAAAACCACAATGAGATATCACCTCTTCCTTTTGAGAATGAGCTGTCTCAGCAAGATTAAAAACAAATGATGATGAGCATGTGGGGAAAAAGAAAGACTTTCACTGTTGGTGAGGATGAAATTGGTTCTTTGAGAAATGGTTACTAGACTGGAAACAAGGGTAAAAACATGAAGGAGGCCTCAGTGAGGAAGAATGGAGTTTTTAGAGAAAAGTAAGAAGATCGGTGTTTTTAATAAACCATGTAAGATGAATGGCAATAGGGGTAGAAGTAAAACAACACAGGTTGTTGGGAGGATGGGGTTGTGGACAATAGTGTAGGGAGGATATTGGCACTGGAGATTTGGTGGAAGGTGAGGGAAGGTGGAAGGGTGAAGTTATACTCCCCAAATTATACAGTCATATAAACAGTTGGCAGACGAATAAACCTTGAGGAAAAAATTTTAATTCAAAATAAAAAAAATTATTTGACTTTTGATCTTTGTGTCTGGATTTTTTAACTATTTCCTACAAAAAGAATATAGATGGATATTTTAAAATTTCACCTTTAAAATTTGTTTCTCAAATGGAGTGTTTAGTTCACTTGCAGGCTTTGTTATCAGATATAGTTTTATTTCATTTCTTCTATCTTATTTTGGAGGTTTTGCTCATCCCATTTTTAATGCTTCTTCTTTTGCTTTTATATTCTGCTCTGTTCTTTTCATTCATTCAACAATCAATGTGAACCATGTACTGGGTCAGGTGTTAGCAACATAGTAAAACATAAACAGATTACCTCTGGCCTCAAAAACATTGCCACAATAGTCAAAATATTTTTCACTTCCAAATGTTACTTGCCTTTTCATTCATGATGATGTAACTATGACATGTAATCTTGTATAATTAAATCTATACTGTTTTTTTGCTATTTCTTCTATCACTTTTATATTTAAAATATCCTATTTAGAATTAGAAATCAGATATTTACGTAACTATGTTTATATATAGCTTACCATTAAACTAATTGCTGTTCCCCACATACACTGCTTTTCTCTAATGTTCAGGTATTTGCACATGCAAATCTCTTTGCCAACCCCCACCTCTATCTCCTAATAATGCCTATATTTCCCCTACAGATCTCAGCTTTTTTTACTTCAATCTTCAGTCTGTGTTCCCACTCTACCTCATGAGCCTACTGCTTAATTCTGCACTGTTCTGCATAGGTAATTGACTGTACAAGACTCTTCCACTACAAAGTAATTCCTTGAGGGCAGAAAACTATTCTAATTACTTTTATCTCAGCTTTCAGGACACTGACTATCCTCTGGTAGGCACTCTAAATATTTTTGAACTTACTGCACCAACTATGCCAAACTGAGTTGTTAGTGGCACTTGCAGCCTATTTCATAAAGGGGGATATTTCTGTGAAAATCACTGGGGGGGGGAGGTCCTATACTGTTTTGAGGACAAAACTGGGGACAGCACCTTCTGTATATTCGCAGGAGACCCCAAATATGGTAAGAAACACGATCTGTTTTCCTACAAATTATATCATAGAGCAAAGGAGAGGTTTAGAGGGTTTGCTTAGGTAACTCTCCACATAAAACTTAACCATGCAACATATTCTAAAGTCTGTTGGTTTCTACATAGAAAGTAATATCTTATATTTAGAAACATGATGCATCGAGATGCCGATTTTAATTCTGTGAGTGAGCCTATCCCCTGCCACCCCGCTCTATCTCCTGAGGCAAGTTTCCCAGAGAAGCAGATCAAACACCTTGAAAAATATATAACAAATCCAGACTGCTATAGTTAACTCCATCCTTTATTACTTTGTGTGCTTTTCTACTTACACACTCAATAAACATCAGTGAACATATATTGTGGGCATGTGAGCACGAGGCTGTGCCAGCTCATCCACCCTCATGCACTACTCTACATCTTTACAGAGCTTGTTCTACGTGTGGGCACTGTCCTAAGCACTGGAGACGCAAATGTACTCAATACGAAAGCAAAATATGCTACCTTCAAGGAGCTTGCATTCTAATCCTAGTGGCCAGAGATTCACAAAATAACATCCTATTATCTTAACTCCCAGGCTTACAATTCAGTTTCACCTCCAGTGCTAAAAGTTCTGCGCTTCACCTCCAGGGGGCAGAGTTACAAAGGTAAATAAAGCGATAATTTTGCCGGCGGAACCGCAGGCTCACGTTGCCCCGGGTATCACAGACTCAAGCAATCCCCAACCTCAGCTTCCCAGGTAGCTGGGATTACAGGCACGCGCCACCACGCCCAGCTATTTTTTTGGGAATAGGTCTCACTCGCTATATTGCTCCGGGCGGTATTCAAACCGCGATCCCCAGACCCAGCCACGACTCCATAGGCTGGTGCTTCCAGGTACCTGTCACCGTCCCCGGCTTAGGATTTCTAAAGTGAATGGAAAATTGGATCTCCTTTGCCTTTCATCTGCTGGATGGTGAGAGGTAATAAATAGGAGGTATGTCCAAAATCATGAAAAGGTGGTCAGAAAGCAGTTCCTATATGGAACGCTATTTTCATCATTTGGAGAGGATATATCAGATTCGCTCTTCATGGGGACTGTAGGGAATTGCAGCACCAACAGCTGCTCTTCAGTCTCCGGCCCGCAAGTGCTTGGGGCCAGACTCAGCAGGCAAGGCAAGGAAACACACTTGCAGGGGGTGCTCAGGTCAGAGGCCACAGGATGAAAAGACTGCTGGTTCCCTGTAATGACACTCAAGGTGAGATATCTGGGCCTGGAATTCAACGACTATCTTCACCCTGCAGATCTGATGGTTGTTAAAGGTGTGTGATTTTTTGTAAAGCTGTGCCCTACAGTTGGGAATACCCTGCAGAACATGGAGTGTCTGTTTTCATGCACTGAGAGGGACCTCGAATTGACGTTTCCTCTCCTCTCTTGTGTCCACCCTTCTTTAGACCATTTTGCAACTCACGCATTACAGAAATCACCCCACTACATACAAAGTGAGGAACCTGACCATTCCAAATGTGCAAATCTGGGAACAAGCGAATTCAGAGAAAGGAGGGGTCACTTCCCACCACTGGGAGTCAGGGGTAGCAAAGACTTTGTGAAGCAAAGTCAGGGGTAGCAAAGACTTTGTGCTGTTTCATCTGATCCAACCTTTAAAAGTATCAGGAAGACTTGGGTGGGTGGAAGGCAGGCAAGAGTAAGTCAGTAGAATTTAAGACAGAATCAATTCCAAGTTTAATGAGAAACGAGTTAAATGAGAGAGACAGGGAGATTGCTATCTTTTAAGTGAGACTGAGAAGTTTGGTAAATTTGGGGAAGAAAAAATGGCTATTTTGTTTCATTTTATTGGTGTTAGTAAATGATTGAGTCAACCCCTGTGAAATCCAAAGTGTTCTTGGAAGCACTCAATATTTACACAAGATAAAGAAGAAAGGTTTGAATTGCAAGCAATCCTCTATTAGTTTTGAAAAAGGAAGAGGGCTGGGGGGAACATAGGAAAATTTCTGACACAGATTTTTAGATCTTATAGGTAGGTGTGCCTATGGACAGAAACAAATATATTTTTTAAATAGCTGGAGAAGAGGTACTAGTCTTGCTCAAGCATTCAGAAAGGTCAGCTAATTTCTCCAAATTTCGGAGGTGGGCAGAAGAGACAGACCTGCTGACGCAGTTACTTAGTTAAGAATATAATTCTGATGATTTTGGGGACAGTGGGTTCCAAAAACAAACAAAGGACTGTTCTTCAAAGCCAGATGCTACCCAGAAGCCATCAGACTTCCTAGAATTTTTATTAAAAATTACAAATACACGGCAATAGTCTCAGACACCACTTCCTCTACTAACAAAAACTTGCCTTTCATGGCTCCAGAGGGAGGCCAGAAACCAATTCTCCCACCTCTGCACAAGTCTACAAAGTACTCCTCCCTCTCTGGGCTGCTGACAAACCCCACTCCAACTCCTGGATTAGAGAGCGTAGTGTGAATGTATTTATAGAGTCTATATGGGTTTTTGCTTTAAGCAACACCATTAATATGCCAGAACTCTGAGTGCCCAAACTTATTCGGTTATCAATTTGTTGTACATAATTTAATCTCTCTGTATTTTGATATGCAAAATGGAAATCTCACTGCTGATACTTCACAGGGTGAAAGGAGATAACCAACAAGACCATTATAAAGCTTGCTGGGGGGAAAAAGAGCTTATGTAAATGTCTATTAATTAAACAGGAACGGCTGCACAACTAGGTCAGGCATGATGATAAGACTGAACAACCCACCCCAACGACCAGCATCAAAAAGAAGAAATGAACATTTAATCCTAATAGCACTTGTTGGTAGCATTTTTTAAAGAATATGAAATTGCTGTATTCTATAACACAGAGTAACATATTTTAGATCAGCCTCAAAGAATTCTTTGCTAGAACATAAACTTATTAGCGACAACAGCCAAAAACAAAAACAAAAAAAGCCAGCCAATTACTAATGAAGAACTTGTAAAAAGCTAATCAAAGCTCTCAACCAGAGAAAATGAGAAAATCTGAGGCTCAGAATGATTTTGTATATTGATGAGATTTTATATAGTGTCGTAGAAAGAGTCAAATGAAGACAAAAAAGACTTTAAGTCTCTGCTGAAAAACCTTGCTATGTTCCATATCAATGTTTTTATGAAAATGTTCTGTTCTAGTGAAAATGTCCATTTTTTAAAAGACCTGACAGAGGGTGCAGTCGCTGGAGGATACTCTGGGGGGATCTGTCTCTGGCAAATCCTGAGTTCCGGGAGGGCCAGACAGGAGCCCCAGGAGTCAACCTCACCTGCTGGTCAGAGGCTCTCCAAGGAGCAGGCACTCTGAACCGCCTGAACCACACTTTGTCCACATCTAAGGACAGAGCTGACTCTTCCCCCACCAGGCAAGGCCACTAAGTCTACACACAGAACCAGCGTGTGGAACAATTTTCAGGTATTATACTGGTTCTATTTTTGTCCTAAAGAAAACAATTGGGAGTCTGTGCTTTTCAAACATGAATTCTTCCCCTCCTCCCCTTCCACTACATTACATAATGGTGACAATTTTTGACTTACTAAGTCTATTTCTGAGAAAATTACTAAAGCAGGGACCATTTTGGGCTAGGTATGTGGGTATAATATGAATCAGCAATCAGAAGATTCAAGGATTTTCAAGAACATAATCTCAAAACAGACTAATTTACTGATAACCAGCTATTAATGTCTGGCAACTATCACACAGGAAGATGTTCTGAGAGCAACACAAAATAAAACAGCAGTGTGTTAGCATAATTACTTTTTACAACAGTGCCAAATGGAATTACAAAGTAAAAGAAAAACATACAGATGCATCTTCAAGATTTTGTAAAATAGCAGAATTCTTATCCTTACATAATGAATGTAAATTTCTAATAAAAGCTTCCCAATTTACAGCTAAGTCTGTATTTCATTCCTGCTTCTTACACCATTTTGATAAAATGATTCTTTTTATCCCCAGAGGCAGAATTCCCAGTGATTTCTTTAAGTTAAAATTCTGTTTTTGCTCAAGAAGATGGCTTAATCACTCCAAGAAGAAAATTCTA
>PVHY01000916.1:15759-177788 GCA_004024945.1 Uropsilus gracilis
ATAAAAAAAAAAAAAAAAAAAAAAAAAAAAACTTACCATGAACTACGCAATTCTAAAACTACTACTATTTTGGAACAAGGTAACAAAAACAGCACTATCGATAGGTTATAGTACTAAGAAATCAAACTTTTCTACACAAAAGTAGAATTATAGATCTTTTATCGACAATAATTGTATTTTGGTATTTTGCAAATAAATATTACAGAGAGAAATAACATGAGCAAGAATTTTAAAAGTCATTTTAATTAAAATATAAGCAATTTAATAGTATTAGAATTTTAAAAATGGACTCTTGTATTCCATTTCCTGACCAAATCAATTTCTTATATTTCTCCATAGTACCTTCTGTTGGAATTTTAAAAACCGATTTTTATAGTTTGGAGCTAGTTCAGTATTTGTTAGACAAAAAAGTCTAAGACCCAAAAAAGTGAGCCTAAAACCAAGCAAAGAAACTGGAATCAGAAAACATCAGGTTTTTACATGAACTCCTGAGCAGAACCCTGGTTTAAAGGCTGAGCTCTGAGCTTGCCATTATTTTCACTCTAATGACCCTCAGACCAGCAAGGTCCAGAAACCTCACAGCTTTCTTAGGTCATCCTTGATCTGTCTTCTCCCTTCCTTCTAAAAGTCGATTTCCTCCCAATTTATTGAAGACTATTTACCTACCTTATCTTTTCTAGTTATATATACAGTGAACATACAATTTTGTGATTCTTTTTTTTTCTATCTTTCCTCTTCTTAATGTGATTTCCTATCAGCTTTCTTGTAGCTTGTATAGTCTTTATAGCTTTCTTTTTAGTTACATAATATTCCATCTGGCTAATATATCATAATAGATTTTACATCATCCCACTGTTAGATGTTTAGACTGTTTTCCAGCTTTTACATTATTATAAATTGGACACGTATATGAACTATGGATTGTTTCTTTATGATAAGGTTTGAATGAGTAAAAATAGGGAAATATTTATGATTATTGATCTATATAATTACATTTCTCTCCAAAAAGATTTAAGCATTTATTTGACAACAAATACAAACTGCTTGATTTGTCCCTCACTGTTTTAAGTAGCACTGTCTGATGTTAGCGGTAAACCCTCCTTTGTTTTACAAAAACATCACACAGTCTCTATAACGACTTTGACTTGGGCTTTATGCCACTTTCGACTTGGCCAGAGGATACAACTCTTGGGAACCACTAACAATGCAGGAGAACAGAGAAGAAGGTTTAGGACTCAGGGTGGAGTTAGGTTACTCTGCTGAATGCTTGAAATCACATTATATCCCTGAATACTGCTTTGTCTGATTGGCTGGTGCAGGGTCAACAATTTTTCAGAAATAGTATGCTGAGGTTCCAGTGTCTCAGAGCAGACCTGTATTGACATGAGTCCCCAAAGGTGGACAATCTGGGTCTCAATGGGCTTGGAAATAGACCATAATAAATCACATTAACTGAAAATGATGTTCTCTTGTATTCTATGCCAGGTGGTATAAATATGACTACAGTATTACTATATCACTCTTCTACTTGTTCCACTGTTTCCTGGCAAGAATCTGGAAAATAAAGTGTAAAAACCAGCACACGAAATTGTATATACATTACAGTTAGAAGTACGGATATGCTGACATGAAACTTGCCCAGTGAGAACATGGCATCCAAACTCAAGGCAAGGCCTGAAATAAAAGTGAAAACTAAAATTGTGCAAGTCAAAATCATATAAATAGAATTGGCAGTAAAGATACCTAGGGGAATGGACATTCTCTTCAATGCTTATTTTTTTATGCAGCCAGCAGTCCATTTCTAGCCCATCTCTAAGTGGATTCATGCATTCACTCATTCATTCGTTCGTTCATTTATTCATTCATTTATTTGAGCAGATCCCTTCCAATAGAAGGAACAGCTTCATTTCTAGCACAAAGTAAAATCTATTCATTTCTATCTCAGAGAGGGATCCACTCCAAGAGGGTCCTTTCTAGGACAGGTCAAAAGACAACTCTAGCTTCCTCTTCAAAGACAAGGGCTCTCTCCAGGCATTACCATTGTCAACCTGTCCTTTCTAGGACAAGTCAAAAGACAACTCTAGCTTCCTCTTCAAAGACAAGGCCTCTTTCCAGGCATTACCATTATCAACCTGGGAATACAGGGGTTCTCCATGAAGCCCTGGAGATACCCAACCAAGTTAGTATACACAAAACCAAACCAACTTTCTTCCAGGGGAACCTGAGGTTCTAGAATTTCATTTAACATCCCAACATGTTAAAAAAGATAATATTCCTAGTAGGCAGAAAACGAACATTTAAGGTGGTTTGTATCTTTACAAAGTTTCAATAATGAATAAAAATGGTAAAAATATTTATGATTATTGATCTATATAATCACATTTCTTTCCAAAAAGATTTTAATTTATATGACCACAATTACAAGCTGCTTGACTTGTCTTTCACTGACTTGACTTTCATCAGCCATTTTTACTCTTATAAATCATTGTTTTAATCCAATGTCTTTGAATTTTTTTTTTGTTTGTTTTCACACACCTAACCTTTAAAAATAAGTATATACATTTTGGAAGCACATACCTCACCTCTAATTTTTTTCATTAGTTATATTACAAAAGACAATTTCCAGAGTATTGTAAATACTTATATATAATATACATAGTATTTTCATAGACATGATTTTTAATATTGTTGCATTATTTTAGTATGTTCATAAGTGCACATAACTGAAAATAAATGCCAATATCATATACTTATTATCATTCATTTAAAAATACATGAACAACTTGATATTTTATAGTTTTCTCCTTGAATTTATATATCCATTCTGCTTCTCTCAAAGAAACTTAACCTAATATATATTTTATGATGAAAGACATTTATTGATCATATTCTTGTAAAAAGAAATGCACAAGTGAGAAAACAGAACAGAGAACAGAGAAAAGGAACAGTAAAAAAAGAATTTATTTCCAAATAAATAAATGACCATTTGGTCCAAAGTGCTAACTCAGATGCCTGATTAACTGGCATTGCAATTATTGGTAGTACTCAGTTGATCAAAATGAATAAATGTATTATAATAAAACTGATTTGAAGCAAAACATTTTTTAAAACCCTGAGTTAACTGCATCATTTTATGCATACTACAGGTCATACATTTTTCACATGTGTACGAATTCATTCAACCCTCACAATACCCTATCATTGTCATCATCATCATCATCATCATCATCATCATCATCATCATCATCATCATCATCATCATCATCATCCTCACCATTGTTGAGAGCTGAACGTAGGGTACAAGAGAGGACAGACAAGAAAGGTGGACATAACCATAGAAGTTGGGGCTGAATGAAAGTATGCATCATCCAGCAAATTTAGTGACTCTTACAAGTCCTCATAAAAGTTTCAGACAAAGGAAAAAAGTGGCTCAGGCAAAATCAGATTAGGTAAAACATTAATACTTGTGGGATACTTGGGGGTAGGGGATTCACTTATTAACTTGCTGTAATCTCTTAAGGAAGGTCTCTTAGGGTAAACATTGGAGGAATGGCTACACTGCTGCCCACCGGAAGTCAAATCATGCTATTTCCATCTTCCGTGTTCTGAAGACAGATAAGAGTGGAATGAAGTATTCTTCATCCCAGCATGAGTGCTGACTGGATTTAATTTGCAGCCTCTGGCAACCATCATCCCTATTTTATAGGTGCAGAAACTAAGGGACATAAAATTTAAATAATCTCAAATTGGACTAGCTAGTAAGCTACAGAGTTGGGTCCACACAGTCAGTCTCTAGCTTCAGACCCCAGGTACTGCAACACTATCCTCTACTTCCTGACTCTTAAAAATATCAGTTGAGGTGGGGGGAGCAGTGACTTAAATAAACGGGGCACCCAATTGCTTCTTTCGTGACCTAAACAAGTAACACGGCATGGGAAGCCATGCCTTGTATTGAACAAGAAGAAGAAATGCAAATAGCAGAGCTGGGGAAGGAAAATCTCAGCCCTAAGTAGTTTTTCAGGCAGATAATTTTACCAGAGGGTGCAAGAAGAGAGACGATCTGGAAATTATTCCTTTCAAGCTTTCCATATATCCCACATTTCCTCTGGGAAATCGTCATACACCCACCAAACGTGTATATATACTCCAGCTGAATGCTACTTACTGGTTCACTCCATTTCTGATACAATAAAAATTAGAGCTTTTGTAAAACATTCTTAAAGCTTTAGAAACAAAATTTAATTAATATTTGAATTATTTTAACCCTTGAATTTTATTTTAAAATGGCAGTTGATTTCAATAATTTGGAAGGAAGCAAATGCTAAAATGTAACTGGCTAGTAATAAGCGTAACTATCATCTACATGGTAGGGTTATAATGATTAGATGTAATGCATGAAAAGATAGCAGGTCAGTAATAGAATCATGCATAAAATACTCCTCTCAAAATCTTTATTTGCATTTCGATTACTGAAATCATTTCCTAATAATGAAGTTGCCATGAGAGAAGCTCCATTTCTAAGGAATCACTGTTACAGAAACAATATTAGGAAAGCACTGCTATGTACAGGAACTTTTATTAGGATGATACACATTATATATCATTGTAATAAAGCTTCCATTATAATCCTAATTGCATAAAGCTGTGTTTGACTATAGCAGTGCTAGAGCTGTAGGACTTTTAATAAAGTATCAAAATAATGCTTAGTAATAGGATTGTTTAGAATACTAATACTTCTGGGAAGGCTGAACTAACTGCCTAATGGGTGATATTTATGTCACTGGTTATACACGTTACCAAGATTTCCAAAGAAAAGAAGTAAGTGCCTCAACGCATACATGTGGGGATGTATGCATTGAGGAACTTACAAATACAAGACAGCAAGTTGCTACTGTGGACATTTATAACCGTGATAATTAAAAGGTTTAATGATCAGATCTATGGAGAGCTGGTAATCAAAAAGTGAACAACACAATTATATACACCTACAGACACATCTTGGTAATTACCTGTTAGAAAAACTATTAGAGAAATGTGAGTGTGTGTGTGCGTGTATGTGAGATTGTGTCTAAATCTATAAGGATAACTCTAAGATGTCACTCTCTACTACACATAAACTACCTGCTGATCCTTCTGAGTTGTAGCTAGAAGTTAGTAGCAGACTTAGGCTTACACCAGAGAATTTTATCACATTCACCCAAATGTTTTGTTTTCCCATTGCTCTATTAGAGTCAAGTATTAAAGGTTGCTCCCTCTAGAAGCATATATAACATTCACCACCAGAGACCACCAGAGAGCCGTCCTCTTACCCCACGCACAGAGAAAATGCTGCTTAATGTCCCTTGTTGTGTGGAAATGAGCAAGAAAGGTACCAAGGCTGTCTGAAATGAGCTTCCACTGTTAAAACAACAGACATCCTGATGTGTGGCTCTGCCACAGCCATACATGTCATCAGATAAGATCCACACCATATTGTTTTGAGACCACTTGTAGCAGCTGCACTGACTTGGGGTCTGCTTAGCAAGTGCTGAAGACAGTATCTTCTTGACAGTCCCCCTTGGCCTCTCTGCCTTTCAGACATGGTAAAAAATGGGGTTAATTTGGAGCCCAGAATATTCCTTTTTTCCTAGTGATTCTCAGTATCAGGAGCAAATGTGAATATTCCCCTAATATGATGGTTTCCAAATCTTTGTGTTACCTGAAGGTCCACATTTCTTTTGGACTGTGTAGTCATTCAGAATTTTTTTAAAACAGCATTCTAATATATTCTTTCATTAAATATGTTCAATCCAAATGGATCTGCACTGATAAATGAGGGATGCTATTTCTGAATCACAAATTTTGAAGTCTCTTGACTTGGGAGTTTGGATATTAAAAGGGCAAAGTTATTTTCTCATATGTGAAATATAAAAAACAAGACAAAACAAAAGATCACACAGAAAAAAACCAATAAAAACTCCAGAATTCTTACTGTAAAACTGAGCAATACCAGAGAAGAAGGGGGAGGAGGAGGGTAGAGAAGAGGATATGGAAAGGACCTAGTGGATTGTGGTAGAGGACAGTGGTTGCTTTGGTGGAGCATAGTGAGGTGCAAAACATGCCTCTGAATCATTCTGTATTGCTAACCAACATTACCACAATAAAAATAAAGAGATAAAAATGAGAGAGAGAGAGAGAGAGAGAGAGAGTATGTGTGTTTGGTTAAACACCTATAAATACAGAAGGACCCAGGCTACCTGGAGAAATCTCAACTTTCATGAATCTAACAAAAAATATGAAGTCAGATAATTTCCAAAAAAATTATTTGAATTTAGCCCTTCACGTAACATTAGAACCTACAGTTCACTAATGTCCTTATTTTTAACACATCCATTTCTATAATCAGACCTCAAGAAAGGTTTCTCTTGTGACAGGAACAGACAGACAAAACCTTCTATCAAAAGGATGTATACTCAAGGTTTGAATAAACAAACAATGGATTGATTTCTTTGGAAACTAATTATAACTTTGACATCTCTCACTTTCCCATCTTCTCCACAACTGTTTAGTCAGGTCCTCCAAAGCACAGGTTTCCTCTGAGCACCTCCTTTTCTGTCTCCTTGAAGACAATCAGCCCCCACTTGGATTTCAGTCACCTCTGTCCCTTCAAACCTCAAAGCAAATGTGGTTCCCTTTGCTCCATTCTTTCCACTCCCCATCACCCTGCACATAGTCCTGATGCCAGCGTCCAAGTTACCAACTTTATGTCATGCTTCCTCAATGATTCTGTTACCTACTGTTTCTCAGCTGAAGCTTAACCTTTTGGGAGCACCCAAAAGGTAGCATATCCAATAAGAGTTGTGGACTTTATAATGATGCATATCACACAGAATGGTATATGTGATTTAAGGGGTTTTCATACCTGCCATGAAGATTGGGGATTTGTGACCCTTAGGTAAAAAACCCAAGCCCATACAATGATGTTTGAAGTACATGACCCTCTATTCAGCTTCCCTGGGAGCTCACATCAAACTATTTTTCTACCCTTATCATGTCAGAGGGCTCCTAATCATAGGCAAGAATGAAGGTATCATGGAGCACCCACCACATACCAGGGGCTAGTCAACCTCTATATAGATAGCAGTAAACAAGACAAGAAATGGTCTCCTGTTCTTCATATACCATCAACCCACAGTTATTCTGTGTCTATATCCTTCCTGTCGCATGTCCTCAAAGGAATACAATTCCTAATCTGATTCTTTATGTTCCTTATGAAAGTAGGTTTTATTTTATTTTATTCTTATTATGGGAACGTTGGTTGCCAACATTATATATGATTTCGAGGTAGAGGATCACACCCTTCAGTATGTTACTATACCACACCACCACCAGGGCACCAAAAGTCCTCCAACATAGTTCACTGTGCCCCCTTTGGCTTGCTTTCCCCCCCCTCCCTCTCAGTCTGAGTTTTACAGTCAAAATTCTAGGGTTTGTTACTGGCTAGGTTTTATCTGATCATTTGATTTGTTTCTCTATATTCCATGTGGAAATATAGAGTATATCATACACTCTTGTTAATCTCGTTTGCTCTCTATTGCTAGTGCTAGTGTTTCCTGCTTTCCCGTTTCCTCACCTGTGTGCTGGTCCCCCGGGCCTGTAAAATCCCTTCCTATCACTCGCCTCTGCCAAATATTCAGATAATCTCAAGCTGGGTCCTACCCCCACTCTCCATCCCTCATCTCCAAGAGATCTTTTTGAAACCATTGAGATTCACAGTAAATACACTTTCTTCCTAATCTTACATATACTGCCTATAACACCTTGTTGGAGTAATCTTATGTAATTTACTACCACTTATTAATTATTCTATGTAATCTATACATTTCACCCCATCTTTAGAGAAAGGAGATCATGTCGTAGGCTTCTGTTTTCTAAATAACACTGTCTATCTATAAATAACACTGTCTAACCGCCTAGATACACCAACACTAAATCTCAATTTGTTGATTATTATTGATTGCAAGGATAATACCACTGAGATAACCAAACTTAACTTTCATGGGTGATCCAGAGAAATTTTGGAGGACTTGTTTCAGGCAGAGGATTGACAATATGCTCAGAGTGATACACAACTTAGCAAACAAAACCAACCGCTGCTATTCATCATTCTGACTGTGAGCACCGGTTTGCAGCCATGGGCATGTGGACAATATGTAATAAGGTGGTTTATATTCCAAAGAATGATTTGCTTTTGTCATCTACATATGATAGATTGGACGCATTCTTATCTGTCCTAACCTTCATGTTCACACCTGAATATGAAATCTTCGAAGACGACAAAGGGCATCATAAAACAAGCAAACAAACAAACAAATAACAGCAGGTGATAACGTGCATATGAATGCAGCCTTGTTTGGTGCTATTAGTCACTGTAAATGCATTTGCTATCTCTGTCTGCATCTATAACTCCCACCATCCTCTCCTCGCAGAGTAAATAAATGTTACTTATAAACTTCCTTACACAGCCTGTCTATACAGGATTTTCTAAACTACCAAGTGCTAAATAGAATCAAATACCCTGTTAAAACCACGTATATGGCATACACTTTAAGATGTTATTCTTAGGAGTGTACTAGGGATGGTGTGACTAAATGTCTTAAGCATGATACTTATTTTCTTTGAAACCTGAAAGAACAACATGTCCTGACTGTTATCCTGGCACACACAGTTCCACTAATGCCTATGCAACCACACAGTTGATGTGGCTTTGAAATCACGGAGAATGTCTTCTACCTTCCACAGCCTGAGGCGGTCTTCATGTGGGTTGCTATTTACCCTGGTGGCAGATTCCCATAAATCTTTAATCTCTACCAGATGATACACAAATGATGTGGTTTGATGGAAAAATATTAATATATCTCTATATAAGTACAATGTTATTTTTTATGGGAGCTTATGTTTGATACTAGTCTCAAATGTATTAACTCTGAAATTGACAACTGAACTTAATTGAGATTATATCTATCATCAACATTGAGAAAAGATACATATTAATGATAAAAACAGATTATATTTATCTGTGATAGCCTACTATGTGCTGGGGACTAGACATTTTATATTTATTGTTTTACTTAGCCCCTATAACAATTCCATTAGGTTTGTACTACTATTATCACCATTTTACAGATGAGGAAACTGAGGCACAGATAGGCTGCAAGTTTCACTGCTAGTTTGGAAAAGCTGGCATATGAAACCAAGCAGTCTGGCAGTAAGTCAAATATTCTTAACATTCATGTTATACTAGTTCTTATTTATTTCCATTCTTAAATTGGAAAATTAAGATATCACTAACTATAAACAGTCTTGCCATGCCAGAGGAAAAATGGAATCAGCTAATTTTCACAACTCCAAATATATGGAATTCAATGGAATGGTCTAAAGAGCAGTGTCTAATATTAGTAATTCTGAGTTTTCCTCCATACATGCAAGGAACTTTCACCTTCGCAACAAAACATGCTCCAGACAATTGCTTGAACTACAGATGTAGTGAAGACCAACAATTTGCCTTGACTAGATAATTCCAACCAAAACAAGTACAAAACCACCAAGAATTATCACTGATCTTTCTCAAAGGGGAAGATACTAGTCAAAGCATCACAGCCATTTTTTCCAATAGTTTCTGCTCCCCTAACATAGGGAAAAGATGCACTGATCAATATCCCATTTTGGCCTACTTCAAGCATGACCTTTAAGGTAAGTCTGATACAAGCTTTCCTGCTAATATATTCACTAAAAGACTAGCAAAACATTGCTTTTGTGAATGTTTTGACTGGTGAGCAAAGGCAGGGGTCAGCCTCAGAATTAATGCTGAGTTTGTAACTGTAAACTCAAGGACTACTGGCTCCTCTATATCCCTAGCACGTAAGGGTCTAAATCATCCACTTGGTACTTAATATTTGCTATCATCATTTTATTCATATTCACAGTTTTACATGACTTTATCTTATATCACTTGAACAATTTCTACAATGTGGGTTCTGCGTTCTGTCAAGTGGCCCAATGCTGCCTTGGCGGTCGGCTTCTCTGTTGAAAAAGCTTCAGAGTGAACAGATACCAAAGAAAGTGGCAACTAGAAGACATGTTGTTGGGTTATCCTGATAATTATTTGATATCTTGGTATTTACTAAATTATTAATGCAAACCAAAGGTAAAAAAGATAGCTATGTGATTTTTGTATCATTTATTAGTTCTTATAAATGTTAACCATTGCTTATGCATGTCACACAAAACAAAACAAAATGCAGCATCTACTGTGGAGGAGGTTACACTTAAGTAGGTGAGGGAATCCTTGCATAGTTACTAGCTGATACCCTAAGTCAAGAAATGCCAAGGTATATCACTAGGACTAAACGTGATAGCTCAGAAACAATTGCTGTGCCACATGGGAAAGTATTTCAGATAGAAAGACCACAGAAGCAAAGTCTTGGCTCATGAAACAGCATGTGTGTTGAGGAGGTTATAGGGACATGGGGAATATGACAAAAAGATGTTACGAGCATTAGGGGAAGGTTGGATTATATGTTTCCTCAATCTGCACCCCTACTCCCAGTTTTACTCAAACATATATTTTCCCTCATAATATTTTCTTTCATGCCCCCATTATTATTGGCCCACTTAGGAGTCTTCTGAAAAAAAAATAAATATTTTTAAAGCAGGTTTATTATTTCAAAAGAAGTTGGAAAATCACTATCTGTACATTGAAAGAAAGAAGAAGCTTTCAGTGTTAGGGCCTCTGTTCACCTGGCCTGCCTGTCTCTGGCCATCGCCTGTGCTTGGTCTGCATAGAGCCTGTCCCACCATGCCTATGGGACCCTGCACACACTGTGCCCTCTCTCTCAACTTCCACCTTAAGCAGAGGACCACAAACTCCTCTTTGGCTGAAGGGTCTTTCCACTGATGAGGTCTTGGCTCTTCTCCTAAATGCCACTGTTCCTTCCCACTCCTCACACACTTTCATGGTGGTTTGGAAGCTGTTGCTGGCAATAGATGTTTTGCAGCACTGTCTCCCCATCAGAATTTAAGTTCTTTGAGGGCAAGGAATGGGCATTAACTGGTTTCTAATCCTAGCTCCGTGCTCATAAGAGGTGCCCATTTTTGTTTGTGAATGCGAAATACAGAGAAAATGAGAAAATGTGAATTACTGCTACTGTCTCCCCTGAGATAGTAATAATAAGCCCAGAAGTAATAAAGCATGGCGATCCAACAGTACAGTTAAATTCAGCTTGACTAACAGTAACGTTCCCATGTGGGACAAGCCTTCTCTCTGACCAGGTGGACTCCTGCTAATAGGATATGGCATTGCAAGTAATTAACACAACAGTCCTCACTGGGATGGTGGCTGGGCTCTTGTTAGGCTGCCAGCCTGATTCTACCAGCAACACGAGCCTCAGGAGAGTGGCTGGTAAAAGTCTCTTCACTATCTCATTTCCATGGCTAATCAGAGAGGACTATTTAGGTTATGAAACCATTACATGCCAAGATTATGTTCTTGTAGAATCTAGTAAACAGTCAGTGCCTATTAAATGTTCACTATTAATATAGCCTTTTCACTGAAAAAGAAGGGAATCAGTGGAACCACAATTCTAACATGCTAATTAATTCTCTGTGTGAAAAGAAGTGCTAATCTCCATTTTAAAGCATCAATCATGGAAAATAAACTGAAATGTGACCAGATTTTAAAATGCTACTTGTTCTAAAATCAGATGTAAATGAAAGCTTCTAGGATTCTGTAAGAGGCGATTATATGGAGCTAAGAAACCCCATTTAAACTCAATCTTCTAGGAAACTTTAAAATACTTTTTTCCAGTTTGAAACTGTTCCCTAATATTACCCTTCATATGCTTTCCTTGTCTAAGAAGCTTTGCTCTATAAAAATTTCTCTCAATTTCTAAGTGAAATATTATAGAATTTCCCAGAAGCATTAGCGACGGTTCCTTAGCAACTGTTGATATGTCTCAAAACAACCTGAGATGATCTTCTCTGAGACATGTAGTCTCTCCCTCTCTCTGCTAACAGAATTCCACAATATGGCACAAAAGATTTGTGTGGCTAAAAATAGCTTCCAACACACATTTTTAAAGTTGACGGAGGAGTCTTAATGATTTAAGTCTTCCATATCACAGCTTTGGGTAGGTGCGCCTCAACAACAGTATATCAAAGGGTTCTGTGCAGAGAGATTTTTAGAATCTTTTTCTTTTTTAATCACACCATTAACACTCTTGACATTTCAGAAATAATGTTTATCGATTTTGGTGTTAGCACTCCCATAAATTAAGTGATGTAATGGACGGGATTATTGTGGTACCATAAAGAATGTGTCATTCAGATTGTTAACTACATATTAGAAAAAGCACACACTCTGTATTCATGTGAAAATAGCCCCAGATCTGGATAGTAAATAGGAGGTGTAGGAAACTGACATATTTCAGTGATGATGTGTCCTTATCCACCATTCTCTCCTGGCTGTTGTACCAAAAACCAATGAACTTGTTTAATAAAAGCAAGCTACAATAGACTGCAACATACACACATACACACACACACACAATCCCAAAGATGAAAATATGGCATGCGAATTTAAGTTTTTTTTACCCCAAAGAAGTCATTGTAATGAGAAGTATTAGTAATGGAGAAGAAAATATTTAGAACCTGTCACAGAAAAGAACTACATGGTATAGAAAGCAAAAACAGTCCCTAGTGATCTGTGGGACTATAAACTTCCATAAGGAACTTGATCTTATTTACTAAGAAAAGAGTCAAAATCCAATCCAATCCATCTGTGATTAAGGTTTTGGATAGGGATAGGTAAAAATGAAATAGCGACATCATCATGTAGTAACAGACTGAAAGAATTAATGTGTGTCTGTGCATGCATGGGCATGTGTATGTTAGGATATGTAGGATAAGCCTTGCATTTACACCTCTTAGGTTTATTATGAGGAGTAAATGAGTTAGTGCACACAAATAACATAGTACCTGGCATGTAACAAATGCTAAATAAATGTTAGCTGTGATTGTCACCATCACTTCCCCCACTTTACACAGTACACTGAGTTTCCAGGGAAGTTAGGTAACAGTCCAGGGCACACAGGTGTCAAGGATCCAGGCAGAGACAGATTCCCGTCTAATTGCAAAGCCCATGTCCTTTTCAATTTCACCAGTCAATCTAAATATTCTTACAGAAGTAGTAAGCGTCTTCCACCTATGAAACAGATTTTATGTAAAAGCAGAATGTTGCTGTTACTACCATCTTCATTCTTAAAGCTGCAAACACAAATAAATCTAATGAAACCTCCTAACAGCATTAGTTTTATTGGCTAAGCAGATTAGAATGAACTATTGCTAGGCTAAGACATTTCCTGGTCATAGAACAAGTATCTAGAAGTGGCTTTTGCTGAAGTGTTGCCAGTCTGCCATTGATCTCCCATCCTGAACATGTCTCATTAGTATTCTTGAAGCCACACACGTTGCTGAGGTGACTAACTTGATTACGCTATTTTAAACAATAACATGACTGTGACTATAATGAATAATCTTTTCATATCAGAACATCAAAATACATTTATTGATAAATCTGTCAAATAAGCCTGAATATAAATTAACAATATGTATCTATGTCCTGTGTTGGATATGTGAAAAGTTACTTCAAAACAAAAGGGCAGAAAATTTATTTTTAATCCAGGATATACTTAGAGTTAATAGTCCTAAGTCAGTATGGCTCAGGGCCAAAGCAAAATTCACTAATTTGAATTTCTTTTTGTTGCCCTTCTTCTTTACTCTCAAATAGACAAGCTAATAAGCAGTGGGGACATATCTGGGATCTACAGAATATTTCTGCAGTTTCTATTTTCTAAATCATCAAGCTGTTCTTTAGTTTTATAGGGCAGTTTTTCAATTGTCGAGGCTCTTTCTGCAGAAAGGCAATTTTGATTTCTATCCTTGGCTTTTCGATTTTACATTCCATCATCACTAAACATTGATTAAGCCTGCTGCAATACACTCCCTTGTATTTGGGGCTTTGAATTCTCAGAAGGTCATTATCTATTACCATGTAACAATCTGGAAATACTTTTAAAATGTGGTCAGTGCAGGTACTGTATTTGCCCCTATTAACCTTCTGTTGTTGTTGTTCCAGGAAAAAAATGCACTGTTGTTTCTTCACAAATATGACATATTTAATTCGAAGATTTTTTGGAAAGCTACATGAAACTTAATATTCTTTTTTCTGAGAATGTTATCATCAAAAAAGTCTCAAGGTCCTGTAGGTAAGTGTCTAAAATGGCTCAATAATCCTTTTCTTCTGATATTCATTTTCCATGTGACCCCTTCTCCCTGTATGCGGGCTCAATCTATGACATACTTATGAGGAAGAGAACAGGGACAAGGGACAAGGTGTGCTTCCATGACTAGGCCCATGGGGCTGTGACTTCTCCTGTTCTAAAACTGCTCTCAGGTTGGCCTTTTCTATGCCCTCTCACTTCCTTTCTCTGTGGGAGACACAGTCATGTGGTGAGCTACCCACTTGAACAGGAGCTCTGGCAAGGAGGCCTCAGTCCTACAAACCATGAGGAACCACTGTCCCACAAGTCAGCTAGAAAGCAGATCCTTCCCTGTTGAGCCTTGGGATGACAGCAGCCCATGGAGAGACCCAGAACCTGAAAGCCTATGTTCCTGGCCCACGGAACACAGAAGGAAACATGTTCTAAGCCACTTTGGGGCCAATTTGTTATACAACAACAAACAACAAATTAAAGCTTAAAATACATAATGGCATCTTTCATACTATGCAGTAAGCAATTAATATGCATCTTTCATGTGCCAGGTACCTGACTAGGTTCTGGGAATGCCATGGAGAATGAATTCACACTCTTCCTTGTTGTCTGGCCCCAGAAGTGTGCCCCTTTCCTGATAGCCAGTGTGCATTTGGGTCCCCACAGAAAATTAGTGGTTGCTGCCATTTTCAAAAGAACCCCTCCTAAGAGATAAACTCTCTTATAGAAATTTTTGGTAAGATGCAGCCTGTGGGCACAATTACCCCTGGCTCTACAGGGCCAAGAGTCTTTTCCCCAGATACAAGAACACTGGCATGTGTGAAAGTGATACTTTATTACTTGGATTCTTTTACACATGAAGAATAAGAACAAGCTTTGCATAAATTTTTGTCACATAAAAAAAAACTTATCCCATTAGTTTAATCATAATAGTAATTATAATTGGAACTCAATTATAATTGTTGCAACAACAATGCTACTGCAAATCTTTTGTAAATTAGTAGTCTTCATCTGTCTACTAAATTATTCCTATCAAGCTTACAAAATATCATACATTTAGCTCATTATCATGCCTATTTTTTGTTCTAGTATCACCTATCAAAACATCAACTATATTTACACTACATTTGGATTTTGTAGCATAGTCTTCTGGTGGCATCTGTATTTTTGAAGAACAGCTATATATATATACATATATATATATATATTTAGAAATACCTTATGCCTTTCATATTTAAATACCTCTGGATTATTAAGTATCATTCAAAGAATACCATGGAAGTCAGTGGGTATGAGTACAAAGGTGTCTTATACTTTCAGTTTCTGGCTGTAAAATCAGGCCCATGAATAGTTTAGCAAGTATACAGAGGTGACAGGGAGACAAAAATCGCACAATTCAATTGCAAAATCAATGCCAAAGAACTGGGATCTAATTTGTTCAAAAATTGCCTTAAAATATCATATCTCTAAGTCCAGAGTGGAGTGAGTTCCACTTTGGCTTGAACAATTCAGAAAGGTAGTCAACAGAACGGAGAATTAGCAGAGATCAAGTGAAAATGGATTTCAGCAAGCAGTTTTTCACACTGCTCACCATCTAGAGAATTCTGGGATTATGCATGTGCATGAATACTCCAGCACTGGGTGTAATACTGACACCATCACACAAGGCTTGCTCTCATGAACCTACATTCTAGTAGACCAGGTGACAAAGAGATTAGTCTAACTGACAGGAGTATGCATGGTGAAGTTTATCAAACCAGGTTAGATGCTACCTTTAAAATAATTTTACTCTTCTCACTGTGCATCGAGGCTCACAAGAAAACATTGCTATTATATGGTGGCTTTCAGTAATCTTCTTCAATACTAACTAGCTGACATGAGCTTTCCCATTTACTTGGCAGTGATAACTCATAATAATAAATCAAACATTAGCATTTTTAGTTTTCCATATCAGTCACTTAAGAGTGTCATTATCATTCTCTGATTTTGTTTAAGATGTAAAGCAAGGTGATGCCAGAGGTAGGCCCAGGAGAAGTACTTGGAAGCAACAAAAGCAAGAAGGGATGGCAAATTAGACCCAAGGTCAGGAGGGACCAAATTCCTAGCCAAAAAGAAAGATAACGTATTTCAAGTCCTAAAGAGACATCTAATAGAAAAATTGGAGAGTGAGAAGCAAAGACAGTATTTTCAAGTTAAGTTAAAAATAGAATAAAATCAAGGAACAGAGGCGTATAGTTCAGGGTTAAGTGAAATCAAAGATATTGCTAGTCTGTTGCTTAAGAAATTGGGGGGATCATGGAATCATTTATTGAAATGAGAAAAAAATAGGTGAAAGGGAAGATAGATGTGGAGAGAAAAGTCAATTCAATGTGAGTCACCTTTTGCAGAAATACCATCACACAGGCTGTTGAGATAAACTAGTCCAGAGGGAATAGGAGTCTCTAAGTTAACTGACCTATAAAAAAGTATTGAAAGTCATGGAATTGGAAAGAATCTAGTAGAGAGAAAATGTAGACATAAGAATTCTACAGAATCCTGGGGAATTCAAATATATAATTATAGGGGTAACACAGGGTGTATTTAAGGAGTTGAGTTGCTGAACAAAAGGGTACATGAATTTAGTAGTTTTTTTAAGATCCTATCACACTGACTTTCATTAATATTGTGCCTATTTGTTCCTGATAGTACAATATGAAAGTATCCTATTTTGGTGAAGAATAGATATGGACTTTTAGCAGGGACCTTAGTGTAGTATATACACATGTTGCTTATCAATGATGGATATCTGAAATTTAAATATGTTGTAATGTATTTACCCAATTAAAAGAAACTCTTTTTTCTCTCCTTTTCAACTCATCATGCTTCAAAACTTTCACATCTTTGTTAATATGGTATAGCATACAAATGACATTTCAGTATAGTTTCGATTTGCACAAAATCTCTTTATGACTGGGCTTGAGCATCTTTTCAAATACTTAAGATTTTTGTTGGTACATATCTGTGAAGTATTTGTTCATGATCTTTGAAGGGAAAGTTTCCTAATTAAGTATGTTGATCAGAAGGGTGCTTGGGTAGTTATGGGAAGGATATACAGAAGGAGCCAACATGATGCAAGACAAGGGCTGCAGGAGTCACATTCTTGAAAAGAAAGAGATTTTAGGATCCGGAGCACAGAAAAGGATCATTTTTGAAAAGAGGCAGGTCCAATTTTCCCAGGGGAATAGGAGGAACACTGGCATGTTCAGGCAGGGCTGTCAATTAGCTCATGTGCTGGTACTGAGGAGATGAGATGGCTTTCTCCTGATTCTAACTATTTTCACTGTGAGGTATTAATGAGAGGGTATAGGCTCCTGAATCATGAGAGGAAGGATAGGAAATCCTGCTTCGCGCAATGGAAAAGTGAACTTACTAGAGATTTAGGAGGTCCTCTTGATTTGTGATCATTAGTTTGCAGTCAGCCTTGCGAACATGGTTACATGATTTTTCACCACAGATTATAACTATTGGGATGTGGGTATGATATACAATGGGTACAGGATGGTAAAGGAGTTGAAAGAGAATGATTATTAGCCTGGGCCATGGAACCTACACTGGATAGGAATGCTAAGGTCTAGAGGTGGCAATAATGAAAAAGGAGTGGAGAAATGGAATTAAAGACTCAGTTGAGGAGAGCCGGGCGTGGTAGCATGCACCTTTAATCCTAGCCTTGGGAAGCTGAGGCTAGGAATCACTTGAGTCTGGGTTCGAGACTATCCCAGGCAACACAGCAAGACCTAGTCTCAAAAAAAAAAAAAAAAAGCCGAGCATGGTGGTGTGTGCCTGTAATCCCAGCTGCCTGGGTGGCTGAGGCTAGATATCATTTGAGTTTGCGGGTTCAGGACTATCCCTGAGCAACATAGAGAGACCTAGTCTCAAAAGGGAAAAAAGAAAAAGACTCTGTTGGAGCATCTCTAACATGGAAGTACACAAATATGTGAGTGAGGGGAGTTTGTAGGAATTAGAACATGAGGACAATCAGGAGAGTAGGTGCTGTGTTTGCCCAGTCTCAGTGGTGCTAGAGATTTTACACAAGGCTGAAAGAGTTATGAGGCTGAAATGGCAATTTAAAAAGTATAGGAAAGAGAAGGCTGCAAGGAAAGTAAGATCCCTGTGAGAATGTCAGGATTCAGGTGAAGTCAACAACTGAAAGAAATATTCAGTGGAAAGGCTGAAAATTTTGGAAACTTTCTCTAGAGAGACAACAACATGGAGAGAAAAGTGGGCAACAGTCAGAGGACAGAAAGGATAGCAGAGAATGAACACAGGGGCCCAGGAGAGGCTGGGTGAGCAGAGGCACTTACGTCATGAGCAAAGAACAATCCCAAACCAGCAGATTATATATATGAAATAATAAAATCACAACACAGTACAAGATATGAAGAAATTAGGCAGAGAAAGTTTCCAGAAATGTAAACTATACAATAGTCCACAGAATAGTAAATTCCTAGTAGATAATCTTGCAACTGGTTCCCTTTGGGTTTGAGATTTTAGAATAATATTGTACACTATAAAGAAGGTAGTTCAGTGTTTTACAACTGGGAGTTATTGTGCTGAAATTAAAACCCAGAAGTTTTCTTTATGATGATAAGCCTCCTTATCTCTACAGGAGAAACCTTAAATTCTAATTAAACTTCTAAATTAACCGAAATGGAAGCCCAGCTGATTTAATAGAATCCTAGAATTTCAAATTATATGGAAACCTAGATGTCATCTAGTTCAACCAGCCCATCCCAAAGCGGGGCAGGGGGGGCAGAGAAAAAAACTTATGTATTAATCCTCTATTACTCCAAACTTTCCAACTTCCTCAGTTTTTTTCAGCATATATCCTTTAATTCTATCTTGACTAAAATATGACAGTCCTTTCCCTTCCCCTGCTTTCTGACTGTTTCCCTCATAGTCCTCTCAAATAGCCCCAGTTCAAATGAGTCTGTGGCTAGAATAGACTGACTTAGGAACTAGAAAAGCTGAAAAAAATATTTTAGTTGATTGATTCTTTAGGGCAAAGTGCAGAAGGACTACACTTTACAAAGTAAGGATACTGGAAATACCCAAATCCCTAGCTGAATGGATGTGATCAGAAATTCTAGTGCCCAAGGCTAATTGTCTGTCTAAAGCAGAAATAAGTCCTCTCTGGAGAAAAATAACATTTCACAGAACCTTAAAGTATCTCTGTTAAATTTTTATATGCACAACATCTGGTTCCCAGTAAACAGAACCTGTTAAATATATGTATGGAAAGACTAGGTCAAAAACCAAGAGAAAAAACAGACAATAGAAACAACCTACATGATCCAGATAAAGATGTTAGCAGACACGAACTTCATATTACATTATTATGTTCTAGACAAACTTGAACTTTTTGGTAAGAAAACAGGATGCTTTTAAAGCACTCAACAAAAAAAATACTTAAAAATACTGTAACTTTAATTTATCACTCAATTAGAGGTTTTCTGAGCAGAATTACATAGAAGAAACTGGAAGAAAGAAATCCAGAAGGAAGCACATAGAAACAGAAGTGTGTGTGTGTGGGGGGGGGGTAGGGCACAGAAGGGGACACATAAAAGATTATAAATAAATTGAAAATTTCTTTTGAGGTCACCAAAAGAGAGTATAAAGAGCTTGGGGTAGAAGCAACATATCAAGAATAAATCGTCAAGAATTTTAAAAAAGAAAAAAAATTACAAATTCAAAGAAAACGATAAACTTAATAAATATACATATAGACTACAACACAGAGACATGTTTTTTGTTTTTTTTGTTTTTGTTTTTGTTTTTGTCTTTTTGAGTCTAGGTCTCGCTATTTTTGCCCGTGGAACTGTAGGTTCTCGTTGCCCAGGGTACCACAGACGCAAGCCATCCACACCCTCAGCTTCCCAGGTAGCTGGGATGACAGGCGCGCGCCACCACGCCCAGCTATTTTTTTGGAACTAGGTCTTGCTACAGGCCCCAGGTGGGACTCGAACCGCAATCCCTAGCCCTGGTCGCTTCATAGGCTGAAGCTTACAGGCATGAGCCACTGTGCCCGGTGAGACATGTTTTTCAAAAACAGAAAAAAAAACAAACAAATCACAAAACACATTAATACTGAAAGCAGTGAAAGAAAAACACCACTTCCTCAAAAAGCTGTAATTATGATAGCTGTATAGTGTTATATGTATTGATGAAATAAAATATTTTTTAAAATGTTCCATGCAGAAACTCCAGATGACTTCACTCATGAATTCTCACAAACATTTCAAGAATAACACCAACATAATATAAACTGCTCCAGAGAATAGAAGGAAATCCCTTTTTAACCTAGTTTATAAAGATAACATATGCTTGATGCCAAAAACTGACAAGGATATTATTTAAAAAAATACTCTCATGAATATGAATAAAAATGTCCTAAAATTTACTAGAAAACTAAATCTACCAAGTCATTAATAGGATAGTTTTAAAACCAAGTAGCAAGTTTTTCCCAGGAATGCAAGTTGTTATAATGATGTTAAAACTTTAAACTAAATTATTACTCTAGGATATACCATATTCATAGATTGGAAGTCAATATTGTAAAAATTTTTCATTTTCTACAGTTATAGCTCTAGATACAATTTGTAATCAAAATCCCAGCATGGCTTTATAGAAACTGATAAGCTGCTCATAAAATTTAAACAGAGCTATACATATGTGGAAACTTAAAATATAACAAATATGATAGAGCAATGTAGAAAGGACAACCTATTTAATAAATGGTATTGTGCCAACTGTGGGAAAAAATGAAATTAAACCATTTGCCATAAAAACGCTAAGCTCACAGACTTAAACTGATAGACAAGATTATGAAGAATCTAGATAACAAAGCTTTACAACTAATAGCTCTTATCATAACTAATAACCATATGAGGTTAAAGTTAATAAAAATAAAAATCAGTCCCTTAGTCACAGGTTTAACAGATCACATGGCTAGTGACTCTTAACAGTATAGATATAAACATTTGCATCTTTGCAAAAATTTCTATTGAACAGAAATGATCTTCTGACCTTGGGAATGACAATCATATCAGACTGACTACAAAAAGTAAAAATACAAAGGAAAAGATTCACAAACTAGACTACATTAAAATTAAGAACTCTGGTTATAAAAATATACCTGTAAGTAAATCAAAGACCAGGTCACCATGCAAAAAAGGTCATTTACTATATATGATATGTATATGTATATATATATATATATATATATATACACATACACATATAGATACACACATAAATATATGAGCTCTTCTATAAATAAGTAAGAATAAGACAAACACTCCAGTAAAAAAAATGGCAGTAGACCTCAAGAGGTAATTTATAATAGAATGTATCGATTTCATTAATCATAAGAGAAATGAACTTTAAACCACAATGAAATACAAAAACATATCAGAATGGCTAAATTTAAATAGACTAACAATGTTAGTCAATAACCAATTGAATGGATCAATTGAAACTCATACTGATGAAAGGAATTTATACTGATCCAATAATCTTAGAAAACTGTTTGCTATTACCTACTAAAATTGAATATATATATATATATTCACAACCCAGCAACTCTAATATCTTGGTATATGCCCAAGAGAAAAGCATACATCTGTACATTAAAAGACAAGATCATAAGATACCATAGTTAAAATCTGGGAGTGCAGGAGAACTGATGTCCATCAACTGTAGAAAGAAAAAAGGGTCAATTATGGTCTAGTCATATCATGAAATAAAGTAATATCCAGCAGTAAAAATAAACAAGTGGAAACATGGATAATCTCACAAGCATAATATTTCCCTTAAGTAACACACAAAGTATATGACTCCATTGTATTTAGAATTCAGAAACATAAAAAACTAATGTAAGGTTTCAGAAACTGTAATAATGGTTTCATTTATAGAGAAGGGAGAAAATATGCTTGGAAATCAGTATGGGGTGAGGGCTTCTGAGATTTTAGAAATGGGTTTATTGACTAGGTGGTGGTTATACAAATAGAATCATTATTTAGTAATTAATGATCTGTAATCTTCTGATTTGTGTACTTTTGTGAATGTATGTGACACTTCAATAAAACATATTTAAAAGGCAGCTCCTTTGATGTTCACATGATCAGGTCCTAATACCTTCTACTCCCTCCTCACTGCTGCTTTTATTTATCTCACCTAGCAAAGGTTTCAGCTTTTGATACATAGTCTCAAGTCCCGTGCTCATCCAAGGTGTCTTTTAACACCCACATGGATGGCCCATGCAACTCAGTGGACTCTTTTTCTTGAGTATTCCAATTGCCACACTCTTCAACACCCAGAGTTGCTCTCTAAAAATCATTAGTTGCTCTCTAAAATCATTCTCAGGCTGAAAATGATTAACCTCTGTTTGGAGCTCTTTGACAACTGTTTCCGAGGTTTTAGAACGTTGACTTTGTGGGAAACCACGTTTTTTGAGCTTAGCTCTCCTCTTCCTTATTAAATTTAGATTCTATTCTTTGTCACTCAATCATTTTCTTACCAATCATCTCAATTTCCTTGCCTATTGTCTCTCCATCTTAACAACTGGCAAAAGTCCCAATTTTGGCTGACTATTGGATACTTAACCCAGACTGCCAAGCACTTCTTAAGAAGATCACATAGATTGGCATTGCTCAAGTGGCTGCTCCATGCTTCCTACTTGTCCTGACATATTTCTCTAATCTCCTCTTTCATCCCCCTTGGAAGGAAGTCAAGTCTTTCCCATTCTTTCTAATGTTCTGAAATCCCTCTCAGGGAACAAATCAGTTTGCTTTCAATTTTTCAGAAAAAAATAGAAACAATAAATATCCTTTCTGCCAAACTAAAAATACATCTGAATCTATAGTCATATTTTGTTATATGTAACTTCTGTTACAATGGATGAAATTATGTCATGTCTCTTTACCACTCCCATATTTTCTGGGACTTTTTGCTCCTTCTACAGCTCTCTCTTTACTTGCTCTTCCCTCTCTCTCTACTGGCACTTTCTTACTAGTTTTTAAAATACTCAAGTTCTTTTCATCTTAAAAACTAAGAAAACAATGTTAATGAGAAAATTCTCTGCAAGAATAATCCTATCTTCCTTTCCCAATTCTTATTGACTCTTACCCTAGTTGTTAAAACCTTGGAAATTTGTTAATTAAGAAGAAAAACTTTGAATAATCCTTCACAAATACACAAGTTCTAGCATGAAATAGCACAGTTTGAATGTTTTGAGAAAAATCAGTCAGCATTAACCCCCCCCCAAAAAAAAGTCTTAAATTAAGTGAAACTGTATTTAAAGTCTTCTTGTTTTCATTTATTTATTTATTTATTTTTTAGTAATGATAGAAATCACCCATTAAGTCCACTCAAAAATTCAACATTTTTACTGGACTTCTTCTAAAAAGAATTCAATATTAACATTTAGAATGGAAGAATTCTTGTGGCTAAGCTAAATGATCAACGAAAAGTAAGGTCTTTTTGTTTTGTTTTGTTTTAACTGAAACATTTGCTGGAAAAACTAGGGGGGAGATTAGCTACATAATGTACCTGTATGAGAGCTGAATGTACACAAGTACCTAGAAATGTTCAGGGAACATCATGCTCCTTACCTGCCATTAAATGTCAATGATCATATTAATCACCAAGCAATACTTTCACTGAAAAAAAAAAACAAAAACAAAAACAAAAAACTAGCATGCTTGGTCTTTAGAAAAGTCAATGTGAAAAGTGAAGCAAAAGAACAATTAGATAAAGTTTCAAGCAAGTCCCCAAATCTCCAAATAGTACTAGGGACTATTCTAGCACTGCTGCCTTCTGGGAATTTTTTTTCAATTAAAATACAACAGCTGCCTGTCCGTAGATTGTTGTAAAACCTCTTAGTTTGTGGATTCAGAACAATAATCATTTAGACCATGAATTCAGGTTGTGGAATCTCTGCTTTGGGGAATGAGTTTAAAGTTAAGGTCAAAATCACAGAAAATAAAAAGTAAATGTGCATCCGCACCCAGTTTTCATTTTGGTTTCTTTTGCTCACCTATACATGTTTAATATTACTTAGAATGTCAAGAAAGAAAATTTAGAATTGGGGAGGTGAATGAAATGAAAACCCTGAGGGATTTCACCAATTTTCAGCTGAATCCCCTTATTGAACTTTCCCCAGCTCTAATCCCAACCCCTATCTCCCAAGTTCCTTCATTTTTTTCACTCAAAATTTGTGACGGCTTCTGTCTCTCCACAGACATGGCACACAACAGGCACAAGACATCTCAAGATCTGGAGAGACTGTTCACAATTCAGGAAATGGATTTCCTTCCAGCTAAACACCCGCCCTCGTCAAGGTGCTTGGGCTCAGCTGAGGTCACTCATCGGAACCCCTAAATGTTAACTGGTGCAGGGACACAAACCATTGCATCTCAGAGACTAACAGACATAAAATAATGGGTCCTTAAAATTTCTAAACCATCATTTGGAAAGTCACCACTATCCTTAGGCAGACTGGCTTGGAAGATCTCCCATTTCATGGTTGCTTGATGCTGTGTACCTCAGATTGTTTTACTCCCTGCCCAAATGTGGTTAAAAGGAGTTTGGGATGGCTGGAGAGATTCTGCCAAATGTGGGAAATAGAGAATTGTTGTGGGCAAGAACAGGTGAGCTTTCTTCTTGTACGGCAAAGAACCTAAAGGGGGGTGACAAGGCTGAATTGGCCCCATCTTTGTAATAGATGCAGTTGAACTATGGGGATGCCACTGTGGGTGGATGTCACTTGGTGAAGCACATAGAACAAGAGGAGAAATCTTGTGAGAGGAGAGCACAGGCACAGGAAGAACACCAGATAAGAGAAAGCGTAAGAGTGTATGCTGGGAGAATGACACTCTTGTAGACCGGAGAGAGAGGAGGAAGAAGGAATAGGCATTATGGGGGTGTTCAGCCTAGGCCACAGCCAGGCAGAAAGGAAAGAAGCCACAAGTTTTTGGTCCATGGTCAACAGCTCAGGCCAACAAGGAAACATTTGTCCCTGACAAGAGGGTGGCTCACTGGAAACCTGGACTTGGTGTTGGCCTGTGTCTTGCTGCTTGTTTTGGGATCCCTGCAGCTAGCTTGGAGCTGGGACAGGCACCAGAGAAGAAGAGGAAGAACCATTCTGCTCAAACACACATGTGACTAGAAACTTGTGCAGCTTTTGGACCTGGGCCTTGAGGACTGGACTGGAGTGAGAGGTACAGGGTCTTGGTGTTCCTAGAGACTCTAGTTTGTGTTTTCTTGTTAATAAATCCTGTTTTTCTTTATCTGGTCATGCACTGCTGACACACAGGTGTGCAGACCTGGTAGTGACGGGTTTAAAAACTGGCTTTTTTCTTGAGGCAGTTTAATCTGCCTGCTTATGACCCTCTTAAAAGCCAAGCTGGAGGCCAGTGTTGGCAGGAGTGAGCTTCAATGGGGCATCAGGTAGACACTCTGAGACGAGAGGGGGGTCAATACTAGTGCTACTCAGCAAAATTCTTGAGGCCAAGCAGGAATAAGACAAGAGTGAGAACAGACTACACACAAACAAGGACGAAGCACCCTAGGTGATTTTCCTGAGCTACCTGGACATGCTGCAGGTGGCCATCTTTACTAAAGTGCAAGTGAACTGGATTAGCTTAAAGGGCATTATTGGTAGCTGTGGAAACCTAAGAGCTTTAGTGTCCAAAGCTTAAGTGACTATGTTTCTGATACTAGGAGAACTCTAGAATATATCCAGTAGGCTAAAAGTTTGTCTCCAATAAAGGGCCAGAATGAAGAGCTAAATTCAAACACCCCATCAACTTCCCCTGAGCAATACTGTTCTTAGAGTTGCCTCCATGGGAAAGAATGAACTCTGAAATACCCCACACTGTGGAATCTAAGAGCCATTGTTATTCAATCATTTAAAAAAACAGCTTTTGTTGATGCACAGTTAGATTTGGGTTACTGATCTCAGTTAAGACCCAAAGGAATTTTTCCTGAGCAATCTGTCAGAAACAATGGGGTTGTATATATTCCTGTTTCAGCATCCTCAAAAGATAGCCCTAAACAATACTAAATTCTCCTTGTCAAGAACAAGGGGCAATTGCCTAAATTTAATTTGACATTCTTTTAAATTACATCTAAGCAGTATGGCCTCTAGTTCAGATGTTTTCAAACAATTTAAAGCAGAATACTTTCTGCCCACCAAAAAACACAAATAATAAAATAAAATAACCCAGGTGTAGGGTAATGAGTTACCACGATTTTGTCACACCCTTTCACCTTTAGTTTCTATGACCAGAACCTATGTGCCCTCCCTATGTGTACATACCTGGCCCAGTGGTTGTGTGCATGAGTAGTTGGGCACACCTGGGCCTAGGAGGGAGGCAATTAAAAGAGCAGCATTACCTTAGAGGGAGGAAGGCTCAGGTTACTGTTTCCCTGTCAGCTGGTTTTCCCTTTTTGCTATTAAAAATCCTATGTGTCAAGGGCTCCAAAATTCTCTGTTAAGTGGCTAGCACCAAAGGTGAGCCTACCCGGATTGGGATTGTTACAGAACACCAGCTCCCCTACCAAAAAAGTAACCCAGAAGAAAGTGATGGTACTTCTATTGAAGTAAGGTGGAGTGTTCCAAAGATTGATCTCTCTACTTGGTCATTTCCAAATACATCCACTTGTTCATATGCCCTAATACACACAAACAGTCCCAACACACCCCCACTCATACATGGGATTTTTTGGTTATTATGAAACCAAGTTAACTGACAAAATAATTTTAGATTATAGAGCACAAGGAAATGACAATGACTTCATTAGCAGAAGAACAACCTTTTTTAAGTAGATTGCTTCTCTATGGTCTACCTCTGTAGCTCTTTTGATCACCAGGCAAAACCTGTGTAAAGTTATAACTTAATTCTTAAAGTCCAAGGGGAAATATGGCTCACATATTAAAAGACAAGCACTTTTATTGATCATTTGGCCTTCCCCGGTGGTGATAGAAGTGCTGACGTCAAACATGCCTGTGAAGAATGTGAATTAAATGTGGACATCTTTGCATTTCTTGATTATTTCTATCTATGAGAGACTTTGGAGGATTAAAAGTGTTCATTGTACAGGGCTTCTTAATGGATGGTCTCCTTTAACAGCTGCTTGCAATTAATTTAATTGTGTAATGACTGGTAGCAAAGAGGGGATGAAGACTAAAACTTTAGGAAAGTATAAATTGACTACATAAGCAACCTTCTGAGGTTTGAGATGTCAACTCTTCTGGTTGATCTCTGGTAACAGGTCCCCACTGACTGTCTATTAGCATGTGTAAGTTTGATAAGGCTTCTTAACTGCTTCATCAGTGTGTGAGGGACAGACCAGTACATAAAGATTACTTGAATAAGGCTGGCAGGAAGGAGCATAATAGAGGAAGCTATTTAGACATGGATGCAATTTGACTCTTTTCACTGGCAAGTGCTTTAAAAAATTGACATCTATAGTATTCAATTCTAGCTATAGCATAGAAAAAGCTAAAATAGAAGAAATCTCAATGGGAAACTGTGGGTTTAGGGAAAGGCCCAATACAAACGTATGTTGTGGAGCGGCAGTGCTCACTGCTTGGCCCAGGGAGAGGGTTCTCCTAACCTTGAGATATTCCTCCCATGATCCATCAACCCTGAGCCATAAAAAGCAACTCTTCCAAAGAGCCATCTAAATATCTCCCCTGAGAAAAGAAATTTGCTACAAATTTTATGTGAATCCTCTTTTTTTTTTTTTTTTTTTTTGAAACTGGGTCTTGCTATTTTTGCCCATGGAACCGCAGGCTCTCGTTGCCCAAGGTACCACAGACTCAAGCAATCCCCAGCCTCAGCTTCCCAGGTAGCTGGGATTACAGGCATGCGCCACCATACCCAGCCATTTTTTGGAACTAGGTCTCACTATACGGGCCCCAGGCGGGACTCGAACCGCGATCCCTAGCCCCTGCTGCTTCATAGGCTGAAGCTTACAAGCACGAGCCACCGTGCCCGGCTGAATCCTCTTTCTTGATGAGAACTATAAAACTCTGTATCTAGTTAACCAAGTAAATATGACCTCATGTACTCTATCAACTTCCTCAGTAAACTCAGTCTGGGTGACTGAATAAAGTACTATTGCAAACTGGAAGCTCAACAACTCTTATACAATGACCACTGGAGAGCTTTGTTTTTCTCAGAACAGAAATTACATCTACTGCTCCTTCTTCCCGTAGTATTTATGGATTAATGACGATAATGATAGGTCATATTCTTAGCATCTACTATGTGCCAAGAATTATGCTAAGTACATGACATATATAAACTCATGCAATTCTCAGTAGCCTAATGGGGTATTCCTTATAACAGTGCCAATATGGAAATAACTTTCCATACTGTGAATGAGGAAGTTGAAAGATCAAAAAACTTGTCCTTTATCACACTGCCATTAAGTAGAAGTATCTGAATAAAAACTTAAGTATTCATGTCCAAGTCATAGAAATTTTAGAAGAAGAGAGCACTATATTTCCTGTGATTGCAAAAGGAAAGATAAGCACCCATCTTCTGGAGATGATCTGCTTCTACTTAAATAATCCATTAATCCAACGGGTACTTCTCACCAGAACAAAAACTGTCAATACAAAATTTGTCATTTTTCTAAGTTGTTTTATCCCAAATAGATGTTTTCAAAGTGTTTAAAATGTTAACTCTTTAATTGTATGGAGGAAGGTATATACATAGCTACCTCATCCTGGCCAGACCCATTCAGATATAGTTTTAGTCAGTTTGATATTATATACAGTTTTATTATGCGGGTGAGATGGATTTCCAGTTAACTCCGACTGGCAGAGATTTTGTAGACCTAGAATCAATCTTCCAAGCTTACATGAATAGGAGTTAAGGGATTCCATGGATTTTGTTCAGTAATCTAGACAAATCTAATGAGTTTACAAAGAAATGCCTCATCCTGCTGGCAGGTACTCCTGTAGGCTGCTTTTAGACAGCAGAAATAATGCCCAGTTTTGGCAAGAATGGAAATCAGACCCTTTATTTTGGACCATACACAACTTCCCCAGTGTTTAAAGGGTCTGTGCCAATCAACTACAAGAAAAACCTGCAATTCAGCTGAAGAAGTAATGTCAGTGTTCAACTGTTTGATACATGGGGCACCAACCAGAAGTCTGGTTAGCACAGAGTGTAACACAATTATTCAAAACAATCATGACCAGTTACATTAGGCATCCAGGGGAATGGATCTCCCATCCACTGCTGGCAGAGAAATCAGTACAACTTTTCTGAGATTGACAGGTGATTTTCTAACAAAATCTTTAAAAGTAAATAGTACTCATTGACTCACCAGTTATAGTACTAAGAATTTAGCCCAAAGAAATTAATCTGACAATTAATCTGACAATCTAATACAAATTATATGTATTATATGTAAAAGAATCTTGGGATGTGTTTATGAAACAATAAGAAAAGAACTCAATGTTCACAACATAAAATCAGTGAAAACAATTGGCCTTTACAATGGGATTCTTGGCAGACATCAAGAGAAGTTTTTAATATATTTAATATTGACCCAAAAAGTTATCTGTGATTCAAATTTCAAAAATCAGTTGCATAGCATAATGTTATTTGTGCATGTGCATGTTTATATATAATAAACTTATATGGGCATATATATGTACTGTATATGTACCATACACATGTAGCATGATACAGTATGTAACATAAATATATTTCTAGAAAGCTATGAACTGGAGGATTATTAGTGATAACTTTTAATTCCTGATACTGAGTAATTTCTATTTTCTTCTTCATTCTACATTGCATATAAAATGTTCATTATGTATAAATTTTTTGTCACAGGAATGATTATTATAAAATTATTAAACTCAGATATCACTTATACCTCAGGATAGTGTAAGATACTCCTAAGATTTATACATTCAGAATCATGAAGAATCTTTAAAATCTTTCTTTGGATATTGTGGATATTTGGATATTGGATATTGTGGATATTTGGATATTGGATATTGTGTCAGTATAGAAACAGTCAGATTAAAATGACTTTGGCAGACAAGCAGGGAAACTAAATAAGTGACATGGGGTATGAGACACCAGGGTGGTAAAACGACCATTATTAGTTTAATTAAGTGCATACCCAGTTTAAGTACATTCAAATGAAAAATAAATTTTTAATTAAAATGTCCAAGGGCGCAGGTAACCCCCCACAGCCCCAATATGATAGCAGGGCTGTCAAGCTGCATGCACCGGCTCTGTCTGCCTCTGGAGGGTGGGTGAGATGGGGCTCTCGCATGTGGGTGCTGCGTGGGCCAGTTTCGGCCCATGCCTGCAGCGGCCCGGACATCAGCCACCACCACACCACAGTCCCCTCTCATTCAGCCTCTACTCCAAGCTGCCCATACCAGCAATAAGCACATCGAGACAAATTTCAACCACAGAAACAGAAGAGGCAAAGACCAGCAAGAAAGACTTTAAAAACAAATGCCTCTAAGGCAGGACTCAAAAAGAGCAAGGCAAGTTCACAGAGCAATGAACTGTGAGAACAAACATGAAAGAGCTATGCCTACCACTCACTGGGGAGCTGTGACCATAAACCTGGCACAGAGATGCTGTCAATAAAGAATAGCACACTCCCTTTGCCAGAGGGAGGACACCTACAGAATGGCAGTGGCCCAACAGCAAAGCTCCTAAAAAGGAGACTTGGAGATCTACCATCAGCTGATGGCTGTCCCCATCAAGAAGCAACTCTACCAAAACATAAGACTGGGAGTCAGGACCCAAAGCCAAAGACCTGAAACATACTGGGATGAAGCAGCAAAATGAGGCAGAAAACAACAGAAAGAACAGCCACCAAGAAACAAGAAGCATGGATACAAGCCAAAGGCGCTCACAATGGCCAATGAAGATATTAAAAAAAAAAAAAAGAAAGAAAAAAAGACCAAAGGGCTAAACATGGACAAACAACAAAAAGAAAGGAGGCAAAGAGACCAGAGGGAGTGTGGTGGGGTGGGGCAATTCCATGTGGATCAACAATTATTCAACCATGTATTGTACAAAATCCAAAAATAAAAAATACTTAAAAAAAAGCCCAAAGATACACTGTAGGCTGACCCTTAGTAATAAGCAGTTATTATGAACCTTTACAGTATAACCCTGCCCATACATGATATTACTGTCATACTGAAATCAGGCAACCAGAAAAGACTTTTTAACTTTAACTGAACATATACAGGCCTGCTTCTCTCTATGAAGCAGGTTCCAAACAGTTTACATTAACAATTGCCTTTACCTTTATCTGGATACACCTATGCCTCCTTCTCTCTACGAAGCAGGCTCAAAACAGTTTCATTAACATTTTCACTATACCTGCCTACTATTGATATGCAAACATAAGCTACCAGCTTCTCTCTGATTTCTTTCCCCCTTTCAGACCTAAAAAGAAAAACTTAGAAACAGAGTTTAAACTCTACACTTGTGGGTTCTTTCTACCATCCCCAGCCTTCTCAACCTAAACACCAAACTAATGCAAGACTATCAATGCAGACTAATTTATTTCTAACAAAGTTATTTCCTAATTACTACAAAAGAAACATGTAAGTAAAACTTCGATTACTTTAACATTGTCCAAAACCTTTCTCAGCATTGTCCAAAGTCCTTTCCCCAGAATGCTTAAAAATCCTCAGTCTCTCAGTCCTGATCATCTCACCAAAATCAGCCAGTCAGAGTTCATCTCCAGATGCTTGAAGACATGTTTCTTCGGCTGCTCCTTTGGCGTGTTCCTCCTTGTCTTCCACACTGCCTTCTCCTTGTCACCTTCAGGTAGCAAGAACTCTATGGTGCCAGACCAGCAAAGTTCACTTTCTTTCCAGGCCTAACTTTTGCACAGCCTCTTCCAGACACAAGTCAAACTCAGCAAAACAAACTCCAACATGGAGTTCAAGTCTGCAAACTTCTTAACTGCATTTAGCACACATGCTGCCAGCCTGGGCTAGCCAAAGGCTGTAGGCCCACAGGCCCTGGTCAAGTCCACATGAGCTCACATCTTTACTCTACAAAATGGCTGATTCCAATCTCTCCTCCATTGAATCTCTCTCCATTGGATTTCCATATTGGAATCTCTCTCTTTGTTTCCACACCCTTTATATCTACTGATTTCCCACCTTCTAGGAAACCTGTTTCACCTTCCTCCCTCCTGTATCTCCCTGAAGGGAAATTCCAAATAATGCCTTTCTCACATTTTAACATACCTTCCTTGAAATCTGCAATCTTAAACAGGAGACAGTGGGGGGGGGTAACAACCTCTATCAATACAACTATGTCACACAGAGTTGACATACTCACATACTCACAACATACTCACAAGTGTGTCATACAACACAGGCATATGTCATAAACACAGTCACACAACTAACTGACCATCACTCCCTCCCATCTCCTGAAGTTGGTGTAGATGATATTTATAAAGGAGACCATTTCCTTCATACTATAAAATAGCTTCTTAAAATTAAATATAAGAATAAAGTTTGTCTCACAATATACTTGACACCTTCATTCCAGAACAAAATAAAAGCTATGGATTTAATTGGCTTCCCTTTTTTGATATTTGTTATTCTAGAACATTCAGGCACTTCCTTTAACCTAGGTTTTTTGTTAAACTCTCATTTTCTCTCCTACACTTAGGTCTTAATTGCTTTGATGGTTATAGTTTGTATGAATCTTGACATATTTTTGAAATTCAGATTGAATAGAGAAGTAGAAATTAATTAATATACAAAACAATTAACATCAGCATAAAATAACAATTATAATGACTTACACAATACTTTGTATACTTTGGTATTATCTCTATTGGCAAAATTTTAAATGATGTGACTTAGACTAAGCTGGCATGGTAGACAACAGGTGAAAAGCTAAGATGAGGGAGGCAGGAAGTGAAATACAAAAACATGCAGTAATCAGGGTGGAATATGTATGTGAAGAAAATGTTGTGTGAAAAATAAGATAAAATAAATAACATCTTTCTTAGGATGCTTATGAGGTCTCAAAGTTGTCCTCCTAGTCTGTCTTCCCACCGCTGACTGCTGATTAACTGCCATCCACCAATAACTTCTTTCTTAAAAACTGAAATGAGAATATAAATATTCCTTAATCTTGAAATTTTGAACTAAGATGTTTATTAAAAATTAAAAATTGATGGGAGGTAATTATCAAAATGAAATGTGCTAAGATGAGTAATATTAAAATTAATTATTAAATGTTTTAAATGGTATCTTATTTTTACAGTTATAAGCTTCTCCTTTTTTTTGGAATAAAATTCCAAGGATCAATGCCATGCTAGGAAATTCTTTAAAGAAAGTCTTTGAAACCTGGGCCATTATAGGCCCCCCCAAAAAAGAAAAAAAAGAAACAGATCCTTACTACCATGCTCAAAAAACAACTGAAAATGGATTAAAGATTTGTATAAATGATCCAAAACCATAAAAAACACAGAGGAAAACATAAGTGATACATTCCTGGACATAGACTACAAATATGTAAAGGTATCAACCCTATAGCCAAAGAAACAAAAACAAAAATAATCAAGCAGATATATCAAACTAAAATGCTATAACAGTGCAAGGGAAATGATCACAAAAATGGAAAGGCAACCTGCTAAATGGAAGAAGATATTTATACATCACTCATCTGACAAAGGGTTCATATACAAAATACATGAAGAACTCATACAACTCAAACAAATAACCCAATAAAAAAATAGACAAGAAAAATCTAAATAGACACTTCTCAAAAAAGATACACAAGATGACCTCCAAACACATCAAAATACGCTCAACTTTATTTATTATCAGGGAAATGAAAATCAACACCAAAATAAGATATCACCTTTCTCCTGTGAGAATGACCTATATCAAAGACTGGAAACAAAGGCTGGTGAAAAAGGACATCTGAACACTACTAGGGGTGGGGGACATGAAATTGTTGCTGCCTCATACAGAAAGTAGTATGGAGCTACCTCAAAAAACTAAAAGCAGGGATATCATATGATCCAGTAGTACCACTCCTGGACATTATCCATTGAAAAGGGAAATACTAACTTTTAAAGGTACATCGTTCCTATATTCATCACAGTAGTATTCCCAATTGCCAAGACACAGAAGCAACTTGAATACCTATCACAGGTGACTAGATAAAGAAATTGTGGTAATACAAAATAATATTACCTAGTTTTTAGGAAAGATGAAATTGAAAAAAAAACCCTAGGTAATACAAAATAGTACCACCTAGCTTTTAGGAAAGATGAAATCATGCCTTCTGTGACAAGGATGGAACATAAAGTGATTATGCAAAGCAAAATAAGTCAGAAAGTAAAATATCATTAATTAATGATAATTTCTCTTACGTGTGGGACATAAATAATAAAAACAAATGAACTAACACATCACAACAAAAATAACTCTTATTCTCTGTGAGAAATATGGCTGCTACCAGAGGGAGAGACAAGTGTGGGAGGACAGAGTAGAAGGAGTTACTCTGATAGTGGAAACAGCACTCACTTTGGTGGTGAGTTAGGCAAGGCTTATAAACATATTGAGGTGTGAAGTTGTACTCTGGGAAAATTCTATAGTACACTAAGATTGTGCTTTTTTCCTATTAAAGCACACCTTGTTGGCGTCTATGTTTTTAATAATGAGTAAAGTCACTATCTACTTTAAAATTTATTTATTTAAAAGAAAATTATATAAATTTAAGGCATATACTGAGTCAAAAATAAAAACTGGATGGTAAAAAGCTAAGCAATATTCTCTTCAATTAAATAACAACATAAAAATATAAAGTATGTTTTATTATCTATTGTTATTATATAGTGAAATAAATTTCAACTTAAAGATGTAAAGCCCAAGTATACTATGAACTGATTATAAGAAAAACATTCTTTGTCTCACATATCTTGAGCTCTCTTTCAAATGGAATAAAACAAAACAGCTAAGAAATTAATGTAGTAAGACAAAAAACTCAAATGATAAATTATCCCCCCCCTTTAACTTTTATCAGTTAGCTGATAAGTGATCAGAAAACTTTAGAAAGTAAAAGTGGGATGAGAAAGTAAAATTATATCAGTGCCTAGAGAGTATTTAGTATGGAGTTAAGACTTTTCAACAACACAACCAGGGTATAGGGCCAATAACAAATGTGAGAAAAATAAATTACTTTGTCAAAGATAATGAGAAAGTAGTTTCATACGCTTTTTAATGTAAGGAAGTCAGAGGAAAAACAACATTTATAAAACTTTTTTTTTTTTAACCAGCAAACAAGAAAAGCACAATGGAGTGTGAATGACAGTAGATGCTTCTGAATTGATAAAAATAATTACTATGGAGAGTGTGCTGCTCTGATGAGGCATGGAACAAACCAGCATTCAATAAATATTAAAAGTCACAATGCAGGTACAGACTAACAATCTAAAAATAATTACTAATAGAGACAATGAAAAATAGCACTGTCATTATTACCCCAGGATGCCAGAAATGTGAGATTCAACGATAAAACATGTTTCACTCTCCAAAGATAGGACAGTGTGCTAAGACCGAGGGGTTCAGTTAAAACATGGAGAACTTGGACTCAATATCTGCAAGATAGCATGTTTACTTTGACACAAGAAACTTCCCCACTAAAGTGATTTATTACCATCCAGAATGAATACCTAGAAACTCAGAATCAACAAATTAGCAGCAAATTACAGAGAAAATAATCACATGATGTCTGCAGTCCCATTTATATAGAACTCCACCATGAAAGAGTCAGCAAATGGAGCTGGCAGGGATTTTGAAGCAGCAGCAGCAATCCATAAAGGCTTCTTAATTTTCTTGTCATTTAAGAATTAAGCCACTTCCAGTTCACACAGATCCTACCAGGTGCACTAAATTGATGTCATTATGAGCCATCAGGAAATACCCACCGAGACTTACACCAACACTGAGAAGTTTTGTTAAACAGCTGTGTGTTTTAATTGATTTGTATTATTTAAAATAGGAACAGTTAAAAGTCAGTTATCGGATGTTGTATAAAAGAGATGCCTAAAGACTCCAGGGAGACTGGGTTCAGAAGAAAGCCAATCACTGGCACTTCACTGGCGCACTTAAGATTATTACTAGAGGAAGCACAATTAAATCATCAGTTTATCAGCCATCATTATAAATCACCAGGCAACATATCAAGCTTCATTATTTGAGAATCCTTAACCAGTGACTTCCTGCATTACAGAGAGTCAAAAGCAATCTGTTCTCCAAAAGGTACCTATGGAGTTTTGTGTTTTAATTTCTTTTGGCTTGAAAATTTATCATAAAAATATTAGACTCACTGAAAATATCATATTTCTACAAATTTTAGATATGCTGAAGTCTTCAAAATGAAATCAGGGGTATATAAGATATGAAAAGTATCATCACAAGGTTATGCTTAGTCCATTCTCTACAGATTTTTTTTCGAATATGTAACACTCTTTGTTATTAGTATGCTTTTATGATATAATGTAATAATTACAAGGTGCCAGAATACACAAGAACACAATTTTAGTTTTACAATGGTTACAGTTTATATAATACTTTCTTCTCCCATATGAAAGTCATTAATCCCTCCTCATGCCCCCATCATACACACACACACACACACACACACACACACACACACACATACACGCACGCACACACATACACACACTTTTTTAATTGAGGTAACACATGGTTTGACAACATTGTATATGATGTAGAAGCATAGGAACATCTCCCCAGGGCACTGAAAGTTCTCTACCATAGTCCCTACTTTGCTCTTTCCCTTCCCCATTCCACCTTTGGTAGCATTAAATCTAAAGTCAGATTTCTAGGGATGGTTTTTGGTTTGGTTTTAGCTGATCATTCATTTTGTTTCTCTACATTTCAAACTATCCATGACATGTGTATGACCAGTATGACCAATATGACTGGTCATACCCAAAATATCAAGAAACCATCAAAACTACTTGGGGTTATCAATATTAATAAGGAATGAAAGATAATTCATTGGCCAAAGCTGAGACAAATTGAATATCAATAAAGACAATCCCTAAAATGAATTAAATTATGAAACATTTATAACCATGAGTTCTTAGGGACATAAAAATGACCTTCCTGATGATTTTTGGAGAACCAACACATTATCTTGAAAGAATAAAGCATTTATCTTACCTTTTCTATAAAAATCACAATTCAGGTAATTAAGCTGGTGAGGGAAAATGTGTCATTACACAAGTAGTCCAGTTAATAAATAATAAATGACAGAATTAGAACATCAGCAATTTTCAGCCCTTAAAGAATTAATGGAGGCTGGCAATAATCATCAATAGTTGCTATATCACAAAAAAGAATAACCAGACATTACACACCTCTTAATGGAAGTATCCAGAACTACATGAGAATCACTGGTGTCCAAAAAATCAAAGTTAATCTGATCAACTCTTAAAATCTAACAGTTTACAGAAAATAACAGAGAAACATACTAACCCTCCCACCCATGAAATAAAATTAGAAAGAAAAAAATTCCAGATCACAAATACTAGAGATCAACAACAACAACAACATACTTCAACAACAACAACAAAATATTGTAAGATTAAAAAAAAATAGAGGAAAGAATGAGAATTGTTGATTCCAAAAATCTTAATAAATGTCAAGAGTATTAATACATAAACCATATTTGGATCCTGATTCAAAGAAACTTTAAAAAAGGGAAACAATTGGGGAGAGTTACCCATCCATTGTTTATTTAATAATATTAATAAATACATAGTTTTAACTGTAATAACAGAATAGACATTATGTTTTTAAAGAATAGCTACCCTTTTAAAATTATGTTTTATTTTGAGATAACCACAGAGTTCCAGGTACTTGTAAGAAATAATACAAAGAGAGGCTTCATATCTTTAAGCCAGTCTCCCCAACTCAACATCATACAAAACCATAGTACAATGTGACAACCAACACATTGACACAGGTATAGTCAGAAAAAAAAAACCTGCCTTTTATAACCACATTTCTTTCTTCCCTACCATAGCCCCCTCTTAATAACCCTCAATAACCGCAAATCCTTTCTCCAATCTACACTTTCGTCATGTCAAAAATGTTGGATAAATGGAATCATATCCTAGCAACCCTTAGGGATTGACTTTTTAAAATTATTTTTATTGCAGCTTGGTTTACAATACCATATGTGATTAGAAGGTTAGGGGTTCCCACACCACTTTTTGCATTTAGAATAATTCTCTGCAAATTCATCTAGTTCTTTAGCCTATCAAATTGGTTCCCTTTTATTGTTAAGTAGTATTCTGTGGCAGGGATATACTATGGCTTGTTTAACCATGCAGTTTTTGAAGGACATCTGAGTCATTTCCATTTGGCTTCTTATTAATAAAGTTGCTATACACACTCATGTGACACCCTTACCTTTTAAAGACACCTCCTTAAATATGGATATGAATGACAACTAGAATTGCTTCCCCCAAATTCCAGATCGGGTGACTTACCAAAACATAAAATTGGTCATGAATTTTTAAGTGTATTATATACTTTTGTAAATGTTTAGATTTTTTTCAAAATAAAAAGATATTTTAAAAAAAGACAGGAGAAAATTACTTATCTCACCCCTGTATATAACATATCCATAAGCACACACCTTTAAGTGAACTTTTTTTTATCTTATGACTTTAACCTGTGCCGCATTCACAGTCTACCTGAAATGGAGATCCAGGCCTCCCACTGAAAATTAATGTAACATTCACTCCACCAATTTTGGATTGTAACCTTGGCATCTGTTAACTTTCTTTCAGGAGTTATTAGGCTGCGGGGTTGAGATAATAGGTAGTCCATAATGTGCAAGCAGGTAAGTAATCACCATAATCAAATGTATGAGATTCATGAGTGGCTTGTCTTCAAAAGAGAAGGTTCATGTCTGACATGAACAGGTCCTTATCATCAAGACAAATGCTGAGAGAACAGAAGTGTGATTACTAAAGATGAAGAGCAACAAACTGTATGAGCACAATCAAGCCTGAAAATGAAGTGAAACACATTTTATATATTATGAAGGCTGCTTTTGTTTTTAAGCCACTCTGGAGGACAGGATACTATTATCATGTTCAGTCTGCAAGCTAATGGTTCTTTAGTATAATTTGTAAAACGTATCTGCTATCTGGTGCCACCAATATTCGATCAGTTCATTCTCCTCTACTGCTATATCATATCCTCCCCTCCCTTCCCTGAGGACAACTAATTTTTTCTCCATATGGGGAAAAAAAAATCTCAAAGATCTCAAGCAGAGAAGAGCACATAATGCCAACCTATTAACTAAACTGGGATTAAAAGCCACTATCTTCAAGGTAAATATTCCTCAAGACTTTCAAATGTTCAGCAGAGCAATGACAACAATTGAGTTTTTCTTTCTTGGTAGATCTTTAATGTCTAGATGTGCACCAAAGCAATTCTAACATCTACACAAAGTTTGTTGTCAAAAATGGGGTGACTGTGCATAGATAATTTCAATTAGAAAAATTGCAAAGGCATAATGGAATGTTTTTGTTGCATTGTAATTTGGTTATATCAAATGTCCTTTCTATTATGTGGTTTCTACATTTTAAGTAGTAATACATATTGTAATAGGATTTGATCTTTACTACTATATTATGATAGATGTAAGATGCCCCATTAACAGATTGTTATGTGATACTTAAATGCTTACAAATTGAAAGACTATAGTCAATTCCATTAAAAAAGATCAATGTACAGATTGGTTCATTTTGGTTGGTTTAGCAATGGAGGACCTCTATGATGGAAAGAAGGGCATATGCAAAGTAATATTCTGAAATGAAGCAAAATTGAGTTTTATTTATATGTGACAAGCAGAACAGAGATATGTGTAGTTAAAACACAAAATGACATAAAACCACCAGGATTTGTGCTCTAGGCTTACACTGAGATTAACAGGGTTGCTAGTAATGAAAAGGGAAAGAATGAGAATTAGTCTCAGAGACTTAATGCAAAACACACCTGAGAATGAACTGAGAAAAGGTACTAAGTCAAATATGTATATTCTTTTGGATGTTCTTTCTCTCCACTAGTTTCTGACTCTGTGGTATGTATTTTTCAACAGTCTGTGGTCTCTGACATGACATTGGAAGTTAAAACCCTTATTAGCACTCACCTTGACACACTTCAAGGTTATCCTAATTTAAATACTTGCATAAAATAAATGCTTGTGCCAAAAACATCTATGGCTAATTTGCTTATATGTTACTACCTTTTTTCACAGCAGCCACTCCCACCAGTTTTTAGGACTGGAATTTCAGAGGGGGACAAACTTGTGAGCTGAGGTGGAAGGTGATGTCAGAACATATTAGAGAACAAGCAGGAAATATACAAACAGAACAAATAGGGCATTAAACCTGGAAAGAACTCCAGGAACAAACAGTACAAGATGGATTCGGGGAAATGAATAACATGTTTGGCAGTGGCTGAAACTGCAGAGTGGAAGAGATGAGAAGCTTGACAGGGCACGTTGGAGGCAGGGAAGACAGTCACTGAAGCCCACGCAAGCATTCAGAGCAATGCCATGGACACCTGTAGTGCTAGATTGGGTTTGCCCAAAGGTAAGGTTTTAAGTGTAGTGGTGGTTAAGAAGATGTGAGAGATGAGAAGAAAGGAGCAGAAGATCAGAGGAGGGAAGCTCTCCCAAATGTTGCAGGTGAGGCCAAAGGACTTGTTTGAGGACAGTGATAGTGGGAAAGGAAAGGAGAGGATTAATCTGAGGGGCAACATGAAAGACACATATTCTTAAACCTAATTTTGTCCTCAATTAAAATCCAGAAAATGGCCATTTGCAGTCATTGTTAAATGACTTAGGAGATGCTAAGGATTCTTGTGTTGATTAAGAGGTAAACTGTCATTATTATGATCAAACACATTAAGAAGACATAAAAATTCTATGGCTGATAAAGTCAAACTTTAAAGGCATCTTTGATTGAGCTTAATAGAAGCTGAGAAAAATAGAATTTCTGATACAAGTAAAAATGATTTTTAAGGAGACAATGATTGGTTGCAAGGTGATGAGTATTTTTAAAATTTTAAAATAATTAACTGCTGATTTTAGCAAGGCAGCAATAATGACTTATATGATTGACAGATATAATTTCTCTACTTTTGCAGATCTAGTTTTTTCTACTTTTTTCAGATTTCTACTGCAAGTCTATTATTAATCAAAAGTTAATTTCTTCCCAAATATACCTATGAGCAAAATTCTGAAACATTACAGGTAACACAAGTTAAATGATCTATTTCTTATTGACTATGTGAATAGTTTATATTGTTATTCACTGAGAATAGAATTTAATTTTATTGAGCACCTACATTATGATAAGCACTGTGTTGGTACTGGGTTTGCAATGAAAGCATGATCGGACCACACGGGAGCACAGAGTATAGAGAAAAGACAAGCAGTAATTAAAAACATCCAAGCCAGGCACAGTGGCACGTGCCTGTAAGTGACAGCTAATGGAGTCACGGCTGGGTCTGGGGATCACGGGTCAAGTCCCACCCGAAGCAATACAGTGAGACTTAGTATCCAAAAAATAGCTGGGCGTGGATGGCCCACGCCGGTAATCCTAGCTACCTGGGAAGCTGAGGCTGGGGATTGCTTGAGTTCGTGGTATCCTGGGCAACGTGAGCCTGCAGTGCCACGGGCAAAAATAGCAAGACCCACTCTCAAAACAAAAACAAACAAACAAAAAAAAAACAAAAAAAAATCCAAATATAGAGTTTAAAATGGAGATAAGCACTATGATGTGAATTGCAGGGTGCCAGGAGAGCTGAGCCGAAGTTAAACCAAGTCTGGGTTTAGGACTAGGGGGCTGATTTATTTTGAATGAAGTACCATTATTTTACCTCCTTGCTAACTTTTCTCATTATAGGATGTTATCCTTCGGGTGTGGCCACCATCGTCTCCCAGTACCGAAGTACCCATAATCCACCGCTACAATCCATTGCGCTTTCCCACCTTCTGCTGTTTTTCCCACAGACCCCGCCCCCTGATCTTCTTCCTGAGAAGTGGTTTTCTATGAAACTGTCTTTGAGTTGAATCTGCATGGATGTACAAGAATGAAATCGGAAAAATGAGTAGGAAAGAAAGAACTAGAAGAAAAGATGAGCCGAAGGAAATAATTGCAAATTAAAAAGGAGAGATTCTAACCTGCTGGGTAATAGTGTCCCACGGTCCCTGCAGTAGCCGTGTCTGATAGCACTCACGGACGCCTTCCCATATGTCCTCCAGAGTTAGTGGTCTTCCATCTGTGAACGTGCAGAGTAAAGAAAGTCAGTATTCTACATGACACAGTGTTGCTTCATGCCTATCTAGAATGGCTATAAAAATGTGATTTTTTTTTGTACAAAATCCATACTGCTTATATATGAAAAAGTGATATATACATGCATTACTGCTTTCTACCTGAGGGAAACTTCAACATTCAAATTTCCTTTATTATTTGTTAAGTCAGCTATTTGTTTACTCATTGCCTCAAAAAATTTTACAAAATAAATAAAATCCAAATCCAAGTTAAAGATACTGATACAAGCATAGGCAGAGGTCCAGGCAGACACTTCCATATTCACAAGGTGACTTGTGGACACCTTTAAAGTTCTAATATTTCCCATAATCCTTAAAATCAGGGACCATACATTTGTTTCTGTCACTCTTATCGACTGAGTACCTATAATGCTCATCACTCTGGTGACTAGCAGGGAGAACATAGAGAAGGAAAACACAAATTCTCCAATTAAGGAGTCTATCACCTATTAGGGGAAAGAAGGCAAGCGAATCAACAGTATACAAATAATCAAGTCCCTAGGTAGAAATTGGTTGAGCCACAGGAAAACCTCCAGGGGAGGAGACATTCATACCCACTGTTTGTGACAAGTGGAGAAAGGGGTTTGTCAGGGTGGAGGGACAAGAGACAGATAAGGCATGAAGAGATTAGTAAAAGATGTAGTGGGTAATAATTTTTTTCTTTGTTTAAACAACTTCAATTATTCACCTACATTCACTTACTCAACCTATTTTAACAATGACCACTGTGATACAAGAAAAGCAAAGTGCAGAAACAGCAGGAAGTGAGCATTAACTACAGACTTCAAACCACACGTTGCTGGAAAAAACGTGATCTTACTGCTCGAATTCAGTGCTCATTTAGAGCTACCAAGTCCTTGATACCTATAGGTGTGCTTTTTCCCTTAGCACATGGAAAATATCATTTGAAGAAGACGTCAGTATATTAAATCACTAAACCCCAAATAGGCATTTGGTCATCAAGTGCAGCAACATTTGGGGAATAATCTATTCATCACACATGCCCACCCCCCGCCTGATAGAAAGTTCTTATACTCACTGAAATAGAATAAATAGAATTATAGGCACTGGAGAGAAAGAAACACCACTAGATTTGGGTTCAGGCTAACCTTGAACTTGATGTTATCACTTACTCTCCACTTGACTACAAGACATTTTCCTTTTAACTTCTCCTGTAAAATGCTGATAATAATCCCGTGCAAATCTGGTTCTCCTGAGGTCTACATCAGGGAATACATCCAGGATCATGTCAGGTTTACAAGAAGATTAATAAATGTTAGGTAGCTCTTCCTGGTTCCCACTGTACATTCTAGTAGTTCTCATATTGAGAGCTAAAAGATTCATTTCTAGATTGTTATTTCTGAGAATTTCCCCAAGTTTCTATAGCATGCACATTGCATTTGATAGAGTAATACACTGACACTATAAACAGGGCATTTCTCCTGTTTGACCTGAAAAGTTGAACTTTTCCTCAACCTTTATTTTCAATAAATAGCAATAGAATATTTTGATACATTTTCAATAAGTATCTTCATCTTGGCATTTATCTGGCGGCAGGAGACTATTATCTTGTGATAAATAGTTTTATTCCATTGACATTTTCATGTCTGTAAAGTGAACAAGATTTATTCATCCAATTAACATTTGAATGTCATGTTTAGCTACAAGTTAAAAACAAGCTGCCTTCAGTATCTGTGTTATATTGTCTTCCCAACACATTTATAGAATAGGGCCAAACTTTGCCCTTAAGATAAGTACTACATATTCTTCAAAAGATGCATGCACACACATACACACACACACACACACACAGGATATAAGTACTTGAGTGTCAAATAGTAAATGAAATAATCAAATTACAAAGCAATGACCTGCTTTTAAAATAATTTTTAGATGTCAAAGTTAGGAGAAATCAAGTCATAGGATAATAAAAGCTTAAAGCCAGTGTAATTACCAATTTTGTGAATAAGGTAACAAAAGGTCTTGGAAAATATGTATCTGTCAAAATTATGCCGTCTATTCATGACAACATTGAGGGTGGAATTCAGGTCTTAGGACTCACAATTCAGTGCTCTTCCTACTACTCTGTGCTGCCTCCAAGGAGCAGGGGGAACAGCGTCTGTGCTTGCACCACTGCAGTTACAAGCCTCATTCACACACTGCAAATGGTTCTTAAATCTACTGAATAAATACAAGAATTCCTTTCTTAGTTTTACTTTCTCTAAGACAGAGAAAGGTTTTCCACCCCTTGAGGAGAATGACGGGTTTAATATCTGGTAATCAGGATGATTTTAATTTCATTCCTTAGAATACTTTCATCAACAATCTAAAGATGGAATAAATGGTTTCGATATTACCACTGTCAAAAACCTGCATACTCTGCTGGAAACATTTGTACAAGATGCAATAATCAGCAGCCTAGCAACAAAGTGGAGAGAACAAATGGTATAGAATATTTTCACCAGTCTTGATGCAAGAGTTAGGGGTAAGTTTTCAGTCAACATTAAATTTAAAGGAAAAAATTTAACCTCTTTGGATACCAGAATTGAAAAATGACCTGATCAACCTAGAATAACAGACAATACAGGGAGTTAAAAATGACCCTAAATCATAAAAATGATTCATGATATTGCTATATGCTCCTTTGTGAGAATACTAACTGCTTGTTGCAAAGCAAACAGTATGTTCCAAGTAAATGGATGTGATTTCTTTCTTTAATGCAACTACGAAACTGTTTAAAAACATATGAATGACAGCTAAATGAGTGCTTGTATGCAAGCTACTTTGGTAAGAGTGTCAGTCTATCCAGTTCCTCCTGACCATTTACACAAGAGCACATTAATAGCTTTGCCTCTCACACACAGACATGAGAACAATAATTTAATGACATAAGATGTGAGATCTTTTGCCTGAGTCTTCATCACTAGCTTGCTTATTCACAGCTCATACCTTCTGATTAACACACACATACACGTTTATTTTGTAATGGTCTACATAAAAACACAAATCTGATCTAATCAACAGTATCGTCAAAACTGTACTATGTATTGTGGTCACTGAAAAAATATTTTTAAATGTCTGTGATGCTTCCTATTTCAACAACAAAATGGAGTCTTCAAAAAATCTACTCAAGTTATTGAACTTAGTCAAACAGCAGAGAACCATGTCCTAAAAATAACTTAAATACAGAGGAAATCTGAATAATTTTATAATTTTTATATATCTCTGTTTATGAAAACTGAAGCCTCAAACCTTTAACTTAAAATGCGGGCTTACACAAGTGGTGAAGAGACATGATTATGAGCCTTAATGTTTAGCTCAAGTCTCTTCAGTCAGAAAGTTTAAACTGTGTTAAGATGGTCTCTTTTATTCTATCTGGCCTCAGTCAGAGGAGATATAAGCACACTCAATCAACAGCTACCTCGTTTCAGACCCAAGATACTCGACGGCATCAAATTTAACATGCTCAGAAATCTCATTAATCTCATTGAGGCTGAAAAGCTCAGAAAAACCCCTCACATACTTGAAATATTGAGATAGACACCAAAATAATTTCAGCAGCTACCTGCAAAGTAAGCACCGTAAATCATAGTTACGTATTTAACAAGTGTTTACTAAGTGCCTACTATGTGTTCCTAGTACCTAGAATGGTAACACACATTTGAGCTAAAGTAATGTTCCGTGGGCAACCTAAAATGTCAATGACCAAAGAGAAAGAGACATTGGATGAAAAATAGAATAATTAAAAAGTACAATCTTTAGCAACTGCCAGTAGCATTTAATTTAACATTTTCATATAAAATCTCTCAATTGAATAATAACCTACATGTCAAGTAATCCATATATTACTCAAAATGTGCAGCTTTCTAAATTAAATTTCTCAGGGCTATTAGTTTTCATGAATCAAATAACAGCATGAGGTATTTCACTAGCACTGCCGAACTCTAGTGCAAATTCGCTGAAGTCACCTTTATCCTATTGTGCATATTCACTAAAACTGTGCAATTCCTAAATGAAGATGAGAGAGTATAAATTATTTAGACTAAGTTTAAGAATAATGTTCTGAATGTGATCACTAGAAATGAAAAAGAAAGAGTGGATTTTTCACAATGAAATATGTCATTATTCAGAATACTGTCTTCAAGAGAGCTTTGAAGGATATAAAAATTCATGTCATACTCCACAGTAAGGCAGAGATGATGCTCCATCAAAGGGGAAAATTCATTTTTGCTTCAGTGAGAAAATTATATTGTGATATGAAATGAGTGTTAATTGTCCCTGTACATTCATATCAGCTCCTATGTTGGCTAATTCTACAATTTTTATTTATATCTACATACATTTTTTAACATATTGTATCTTTATTAATCTCAGAAAATTGGAATGAAGATTCCAAACATGTAGGTATAGCAAGGTTTTGTTACTTATACATAACCTCAATTAATTATTTGAACTCATGTTTCTTAAATTTTGGTTATTGCACCATGCAGGGGGAAAAAGGCTATTCAGTTTGAATCTCACCGCCTTGCTTTTATATACCTTTGAATAAACAAGTGAATTTCTCCGAGCACTTGATTTTTATATCTGTGCATGAGAATACTGTAACAGCTGCTATCTTACATGTTATTGTGAGGATCCAGATATATAACAGCATTACTGAAAGGTATGATAATCTATCTAATTTCACATACCACCTCACATAATTCAAAACTCTATGAGGTGGGCATCACTATTATTCTACCAGTTTTTTTCAGATTATGAAAGAAAGAAAAGAAAATGTGAATAATTTCCCCCAAGACCACCCAGTTAGAAAGCAGCAGAGTTAGGGATCGAAGCCAAGGGTCTCTGACTCCAGACTCCTGCATTTATACCACTACCTACAAGTCTCTGTGCCCAGTAACTCCTTACAAACTATACAGGGATACAGCATATCACCTGTGCTGTTGCTGTTGCCATTGTTAGCTTCCAACAACGCTGGCTAGCCAGAGATATGAACAATTTCACCTTTCCTTTGTAGATTACTAGGCCTGGTCTGGCCTCGTCCTCGTCACTACAAGGACAAAACCCAAGTCTTGCCAACATCTCTTGAAAACTCCAGCTCAAAATTGTCTTAGTCCTTTGAACTCTGATGACAATTCCTGCCCCACGCCCCAGAGTGCTATAACAAATACAGTGTGTAAAATTAAGTTGTACAACTTGAACAATTTGATAAACATGTAACTTGGGACATGGCTACCACAATAAGGTTAGTTAAGACATCTATCACCTTACATAATTTAAAATTTTGTGGGAACATTTAAAATCTCTCTGTAACTTTCAAGTATTCAATATCATTGTCACCTCTGATCAATCTCTATGCTATGTATTAGATGCTCAGAAAGCAGTCATCTTATAACTGAAAATGTGTACCGTGTGACCAACTGCTCCTCATCTCATACCCCCCAAGTCTTGCAACCACAATTCTATTTCTCTATCTGGCAACAATTTTTTTAAAACTCTTTATGGCCCTAAACATATTCTACTTGTTACAATGAATTTCAGAGTAGGCTTGTTTCCTTCACTAGACTGTAATTCCCTTGAGGGAATCATCCATCACTGATTTCCTAGACTTAGCTCTGTATTTCAGAAACATCTCCATGCCTTGTGTATTTTCCAATGGTCAGATAAATGAACAGTCAACACTATTACTACAGCAATTAACACTGTTATTAAGCATAAAAGCTAAACAATAACAATTGGCTCAAGGGTTTACATTTACATAATAAATAACTCATAAAAAAACTTAGCACTAAATAGATGAAACAATTGTATGTTATGTTTCAATACCCAAACACACATCCAGTTTGGGAGAGAAATTCTAAAATAAGTAGGAAGCAAAGCCTGGTTCCACATCAGTAAAATCAAAGAATGTAGTCACTCCCTGAACTCATCATGCTATGCCTTCAGTTGACCCTATGATTGACGGTTCAAATAAATTCTTTCTCTGCTTATTATGCTCAGGTTCCATTATTTGCAACCAGGGTACCTAACACATCCAGCCCAAATAAAGGGTTTATAAAACCTTGTTGAATTATTATCTATTTTCAAAATCATCAGCCCAAATGTTTTAAATGTGATCTATTTATTTAGTTTTCAGAATAAAAATAAATGTGGGATGTCTTTTAGCTACATGAGAAAGTTTATGTATGCTACAATAGATTTTTAAGAGAAATACACCCAATAACACAAAGAGGAATGATTTGGCTCACCTTGAGCTGTCCACAAATTGTTAAGAAACTTACAATAATACAACTGATTAAATTTAACTTTAAACATTTAACCTAGAAGAAGTACAAATAAGACGTTCCTTAGATGTTTCTTAACCAGACAATACTACAAAGTTTGTTTACAAATATGACAGCACTGGATCCACAGGATTCCTGGGATACCAACTGTGAGATGCCACTATTCATCAAGAACTTCCAGGGCCACACCACCAGATGAATATCTGTAACATTTGGTCTGCTGATTCTAAAGTAGAGGACACTTTACCTTCAATCTTTTGAAGTGCTGATTTCAATCTCTTTGGTTGGCACCCCAGGACTTAGCCTCCTGGGCTCCTGGCTTTCTTTACACCTTCAACTCTCAGACCCTAGCGTTATGACACTTGAATAGTACTTTAGTCCAACTTAGTCCCCTTTGCATGGTGAATCTAGTCTTCACCTAACACAACTCCTAAATACAAGGACTAAGAGCTCTCCTTTGACAACTTCAAAGGAGAAGAAAAGCACTACACATTTATAGTTTCAAGTTACATGCTGGGTTTTGTTTTTTTTTTCCCCATATGAAAATTGGATTGTTTTAGTGCTATGCACACTCTAGGCTCTTATCTGTATTTCAATGGATATTTAAAATAGGGTTCATTTTGCCCAAAGTAAGCAAAACATACTCATTGTTCAAAAATTTGAAGTATAGTTTCCTGCAAAAAAGGAAAATGAATTTACATACCTTCAGTGCCCTGTTTTAAACCCCTGTGTCCACTTAGAATCTGTTGCTTTGTGATATGGTGGTTTGTACAAACACAGATTAAAATAAACCTTTTTGGCTAATTAGCTGTCCCTGTGGTTTTGTTTCATTTTTCTTCAGTAGCTTTTCTTTAATATATTTCAAAATCAGAACTTAATCAATGAGGTTCTATTTTCATTATCTGTTCTAATGGCACATCCTAAAATCTACCTCTATTCCCCATAATGTTCGAAGACTTACATGACTCAATAAATAATTTTCATTATATTTCTACTATCTTTCGGACTTTCAGTTTGAATATATTTATGTTAGCTAAATACTATTATATTATTTTTAAATAGCTTTCACTGTTTGGTCTTCAGATTTCATTTCAATTTCTAGAATTTACTTTTAATCTACCAAAATTCATCTTCCATTTCATTATTATGACAATAGCTGGATTTACCAGTGGTTTATATAAATACAAAAAAACAAGTGAACTTACTTAAACATCTTCTGCAATCAAATAAGACTCTAAATTAAATTATCTGTTAAATCATTTTCTATTTTCTGTTCTTTGTAACAATTAATTAGATACATTTTTGTCTTGGTCTTTAAATCCACCTTATTTTTCTCCTGCTCAGCAAGCCACCTTAATTCTCACTGACTAGCAAAGGTACATTTTTCCTAAAAATAAGTTCTTTCCTGTTTATTTTCTCTAAGAGCTTATTACAAAAATTATTTAGTAAGGCAACAACAATGGCAAAAAAAAAGTCCAAACTTTTTAAACTGACACTTTTATTCTTCACACTTTCTTTTATTTTTCTCTTTATATCCTCCAACCCCTGTGCACCCATGAGCTCTTCTATAATCTTACCTTAACATAACTTTTCAACCATTATCTCCATAATTTATATTATGGAAACTGCTCTTCCATACTAGCAATTCACTGATCCCCAAATAACCATGCTTTCTCCAGCCCCAAAGCTCACCACTCATCCTTTCTTTAGTGCTTTTCGATCTTCTTCCAAAAAGTCAGCCTGCTACTTCCAGAAAAATGTTGGACAGTTATGGATATTTACTTTTATTCTCCAATTTCCACCAATCCCCTTTATTTCTGTCATTCTCTACTCTACATACCAAAGCCTTCCTCTTGTTGCAGACCATGGACAAGCTTCTTCCACCTCCTTGAAGACTCACACTCTGTCTTCTTCTTCCACCTCCCTGAAGGCTCACACTCTACTTCCAAACTTCCCAAAATTCTTTCTTAAATTCAGCCATTATCTTGTTTCAATTTATGCTGCCTTTGAAAAGTAATTATTCTTTGGCTACTTCATTCACCCTATTTCTCCATGAGCATCCTTAAGATGTATAACAAGGGGACAAATCTTCCATGTGAAATACTAGTTATGTCTTACTCCTCAGACCAATAATAGAATGGGTCTCCAGAAGAACAGACATTCAGTTGCTAAATGGAAGAAATATTCCTTTTCCTATTGAAAAGTGGCCCTTCTGATTAATTAAAGAAATATGCCAAACAGTTTCCAAGAATAAGCCATATGTCAAACAAAGAATTAAATATTTTGAAAATGAGAAGAACTACTAGGTCTATTTTTCAAAAGATATTGAGAACAAAGGAAAGAAAAGAAACAAGAATGAAATAAATCAGAATTCAAGCTGAATATAGAAATATCTAATAATGAAAGGGAAAATATGCAAGCTCAAGATGCTAGTAAAGCCAAAAATCATTGTATATATGACTAAGGATTTTTATCACACTTGTAACATTTGCCATTAGCACTTGACTAAATGCAAACCTGCAAAGGGGACAGTGGGACATAAAAGAAAAGTAATAGAATATTGGATAGTAGCTAGAAGCCTTTGGCATGATACAAATAATCTTTAACAAAGTGTGCTTCAAAATTAGTGAGTGTGAGGTAACAGTGTCACTTGAAGATATCAGTGCTTTCTGAAAATGGATTCATACATTACAAAGCACCATTCGAGGATGGACTATTTCTTACTAAGTAACAGAAGTGCAATTACCTCTCATCCTGCTGGGTAGCAATTGTTAAGAACAGTGTACCACCACCTCGACCAGAGCTAAAATGGCAGAAGTAGTTAGGAGGAAAACGAACTTTGGGAAGCACTTATTTCATGTTGCTTTTAGGAAACTGAGCTCCTGCAGAACCAAGTAGTAGAAATGAGAAGGGACCAGAAGCAAAATGCTGTCTCAGTGTGGTTTTTCTCAAGAATCAAATATTTCAAGTGTGTTTATAGAAGTAGGGTTGCAAAGCTGGTTGGGATCCCCACTTTGAAATCCTTAGGACATTCCAACTGTCTTATTCAAATACTCCTGCAGTCTCTGAGAAGTATCAGACTATAAAGAGTAAAGAAGCTGTGTGTCCAAATCTCCTGGAGACATTGCTTCCTTCCTCCAAAGTCCATTAGACATTTCAAATATGGTACTCCCAAATATATTTTTCTTTGAACTATATTTTAAAAAATGTTTAGAATGTCCTCATTCCTCATTCAGGGAAAGAGGGGAAAGAACATCCTCATTATTGGTTCATTCAATAAATATGCATTGATGCTATGCCATGACTGTTACTGTAGATATCAAAATAAGATAGATCAATAATATATACAGCATACACATACCCCCCAACCATGTTTATCATTCTGTAGGTTGTAAGTATTCAATATTAATTTCCTTTCTCTGTCTTCTTACCTTAAAGTCCTCCCTTCTAATTTACCACTTTATAGGGAACAGGCAGACAAATAATTTTGTTGCAGTGCAACTTAAGACATGATATATGATACAATGTGGTGTGGTGTGGTGTAATGTAAGACAGGGGTGTGACAAGAGCAAGTGGTGTGTTATCTGAGTCTTAGGCAGTAGTGAGTCTGGTGGACACTGAACACTATAGAAGAGTAAGGGAAAATCACAGTCCACAGAACAAAGATTTCTAGAATCTACGTCAGATGGTGAAATAATAGGTAATGTCAATTTAAGTGGGAACTACTAACTACTCGCTTTTCCTTAAAAGAAGAGCTATAGGAAGAAGATATAGAGGAGAGAAACCAATTTCTACCAAGAATTCAATTCAAAAGAAATTCTAAATATCTGTCAAAAACAAGGCTAAATGAACTATTTTTGAAGCAAAAAAAAAAAAAAAAAGACCCCTGGGCAAGAAATTTTATAGTTATCCTCTTTCTAGGTCGAAACTCTCAGAACGAGACAAAGAAAAATCTGGACCTGGAATAAGAGAAAGAGTTAGGAATCCATTCACCACACAGACAGATACTTGTTTAACAAACAGATAAAAGACCAAAATAATTCTATATTTCGGAAAAGGAAGTGGATTGAGGGGGATTTATAAAAAAATCATAACCCCAGAGTAAAGGAAGATATATTTTAGACTACCCATTGGATTGAGTTAGGTAGAAAAAAGAAAATTAGCTAATAGAATACAATTAAAAAGAACCTTTTTTCTTAAGTTTTGCTGCAAGAAAATAATAGTGTGTTTTGCAAAAACTTGATGTGATATTTTCGTGTAACTGAACAAACATCAACTTAATTCTGGTATTAAAAATTCCTAGTACTCATTCTATACAACACAGAATGGGGAGGGGAGAACAGGAACACTTTCATAAAATGAATGACTTGCTTTTGATTTTCACTTATTAACTATAAACGAAGGGATCTTATCCGCACATAAACAGGATCCAAGAATACTACCATTTATTTTTTTCAATAAATAGAAAACCATCATGAAAGAAAGATCTCAGGAAATACACAAATTTTAAAATAGCACCGGACTAGCCAGAGCAATTTCTACGCTGTACTGTAGGGGGAGCTGTTGGCACACAAGAGCAAAGCACGCGTATGAGCTCATCGCCGGCCTGGGCAAGACCCACTTCCAGCTAGAAGCAGTCATGTTTCAACACCTCAGATTCCCTAATGCTGACAAGCTAAACAACTTGTTTTGTCTCTGGGAGCTCTTCTCTGGTGATTAACTGCTTATGGTGAATACTAATTATATGAAAGTACAGTATTGAAGAAATAGTGTCCTATTTCCTCTACCTGCAGCCTTCACATGGCTTTGAATGGAGAAGGTGCTGGGTAGGGCTGCTGCAAAGCAAACCAAACCAAGAGAGACATGTTCTCCCCCCTGGTAAATAAACACATCTCCTTCTGCATTTTAGTATATTTCAGCCCACTGACAAGAACCTCCTTTAACCTTGGGTTCCAAGCCAAATAGAACTATAATAAAGGAGTATTTTAAAGGCCTGCAGTAATCATAAGAATAAATCTGCAGCAAGAGTTTGCGAATTACTGAACGATCAGTGTCCTCAATTCCCCATGTCCCATGTTGAAAATTTACCCCAAATTGTCAGTTCTTGGGAACTGCACCTCAGATTAAAATCTTCTCACCAGGGAGTCTATGAGAATTTGTTCTTGTGTTTTAAATCCTAAGTGCTTGTTAAACCCCCAACACTGCAAAATTAGAGACCATTAAACAATATAAGGCAGCAAGTGATTAAATCTACCAAATACACATTCAAAGCAGCTTAAGCTACTTTTTAATTAAAAATAAAATATCACTGGCTAAATTCAGATGTCTTAGCTCTCCAGAAAAAGTTAGAAGGCTGTTCAAGATGCAAAATGTTGCTGATAAGGTCAGACAGAGAAGGAGAAATAGGGTAGGCAATAGGATAGGGAGAAAACTTCCCTGGTCCCAAGGCAGCAGGACTTGGCAATGCTGACCGGGTTTACTTGGGGGGTGTGAAGAGGGAGTCTGGGCTGGGCTGCAGGGTGCGGACTCCATGTGCCGCTGATTAAATAAGCTTTATTAGCAAAGGCCTCTGAAGAGACAGGGTGTTCCACCTTCTTGGCAAGGAGAGTGGGTTGAGTAACAGCATGGCAGGAAGCTAAAGCACTGGAGATGTATAGATGGCCAAAGGAAATGTCAGCGCTGTTTTTAAGGATAGCTTCAACTAATTGATAAACAGATAAACTCATTGAAATAATTATTTCGCCTTTGGAGAAGGGGCTATGGAGGATGTTGAGTCCATGGGAGCTCTTGAAATTGAGGAAAAAAATTTACTGTAAAGTTAAAGGTAAATAAACATTGTAGCTTTAAGTTGTTCCTACTTGTTTAAAGTAAAGAAAAGAAAAAGGGCCAGGGGTTTAGTCAATGTTGGGCCTGAGGCCAAGAATCTGAAGATCAGACTTAGTCTAGGATGATATCATTCACTCTGAAGCCTTGATACTCTTTCTAAAGTGTAAGAAAATTTACTGGTAAAACCTTACCTCACCCTGTTTCCTTATTTTTAACTCGATTTTTTTCTCTCTAAAATAATTTTCCAAATATGTTTTCTGCCTTCTATGTGACTGTGATGGATTTACATTTAGCTTCTGACATGGTCTTACCTAAAAAGCTTGCCCTGAAGTAAAGTACAGGCACTTGGTAACTGCAGGAATATAAGACATGATACTCATATTTAATCACTTCAGCCGCTGTTTTCGTCTCCATAACTTCAAAATCATCCAGAGGTGACTCCAAATTTTCCTGGAAAAAAAAAAGGAAAAACAAAAACAAAATGTGTATGTCAATTTTAAAAAGAAGTGGAAAAGATGAGGTTTTCTTTTTGCAAAATAACAGTTAAATAAATATAGGGCTATGAGGTAAGGAAAAGGGAGTTTCCCACACATTAATGTTTAACATTTGAGTCCCGGGTAAATAATAAAACCAGAAAATATTAGCAGTAAGTAACTCCAGATTGTTTTTGAGAGACAAAGCAGCTCTGGGTAGAGAAAACAGGAAGAAGAAGGGGGGGGGGGAGGTAAAAAGATCTATTGCAACAGCAACTCTGAAAAATTTTTACAGTACAATTTTAGCAACAAGATGATGGCTATACAAGCTATCTTCTTCACTACCTGCAAAAGCTAGAAACATCCTAACAATTTAACAAGAGGCTGTGAAATGTCCCTAAAGATTCTATTGTACTTGCCAAAAGATGATTCATTGTGCATCGAACAATTCCCAGTTCCATTTTGAATAAGAAAGTTATTTTGCAAGAGGTTGAGTTTGCTAGGTACATTTCAAAACCTGAGATGAATCTGTTTTTTTTTATTATTGTGCAAGCTTTGGTATCGTTCTACAATAAATCTTGATACATAATAGAGATGGCAAATATTAATATCAACTTAAACAGGGTTTTATAATCAAAGAGGGTTACAGCCAGCTCACATCTCACCTAATCATTCTTTACTGGTTGGTTTTTCATTATGTGTGGGGTTTTCTGAAGAACGCATCTTAACGTTTGGAAGTAATTAATTGGATACGTTGAGTCAGAAGCTGATTCTATCCACCTTCACTTTTTTATTTGGGTTGAAGAATGTGCTTTGAAATTAATTTAGTAGAAGAAAAGAAAGAAGCAGGTTGGTTTGGTTCATTTCTATTTCTCATTAAAAACAGTAACAACAACAATGAACAATAGAAAAGAGGTACAGGAAAGATTTCATATTTTATCAATATGAAATAAGGTTTCTGTGGAGATAAGTAAAGTGACAGACTACTCAGATCATTATCTCCTTTACTAATTCCCCACTCACAGTTCATTGGGGGAGACATTAAACCAGATAAATCACAACTGGCATTATTTACAAAATAGCCTTTTCACTAAATTCCAGAATATATTATCAATTAAACACAATGAATTAACCAGGCAGGTATCACTGAAATAAATATTCTAAGATACATAAAATTAAAACTATCAACAAAGAGGTTTGTTTGTCTATTTAAATTTTCATTAGACAGTTATTTATATTTTCTTTTAAAACATTTTTTCATCAATTATTTTCTTTTTGACCAAATATTATTTAGTTTTTTCTTTTCTTAACTTCATGAAAGCATTATATTTCTATTATTAAAAAAATAAAGCAAACACAAGTCAAATTAACTGTAATAAAAAGTGCAATTCCCATCATCCCAGAATTTATGGATCTCAGGTTTCAAACTACTTTTAACAGGTATTTTTTCAGATTTTTTAAAATGTTTAACCTACATACACCTATCTATGCATACACATCTAGCCACTCAGCCCCAACCCCTAAATAAATCATGCTATAAATGCATATGTTCTTAGCATGTTTTCTATTCATGGAATATCCTTCCACATTCTACCATGTCAGTGCTGTGGATTTTGAAACTTCTTCTAGTGGCTCCACTATATTTCACTATATGTTTTAAAAACTCCCGATATTGGTGGCATCATCATAGCCATATGTACCTTTTGGATTGCAACAGGTACTGCCACTCTGTCCTCAGGAAAAGACCATACAAACTTTTATTTCCAGCAGAAATATCTGAGAATGTTCCTTTTCCCACAATACATACAGCCTGAAATAATTTGTGCTTTTAATTTTTACCTAAATGATAAATTTTTGACTGTCAACATTTTGCTTTAATTTCTAGTTTCTTGATAAATAGCATAAGTGAACATCTATTAGAATCTACTGGTAGTTTGTATTTCTCTGTATTTGCCTGTCTTATCCTTTGCCTATTTTTCTAATAATTAGTTTGCATTTTTCCTATTGAATTATATAAACTCTTTGTATATTAGAAATAACTCATATTAAATGAATTTGAATTCTTGGCCTATGTCTGCTAGGATCTTTCCATTATTAATGCCTGAGGACCATACAAATATCAACCCTGAAAGTTAGTTAATTTGAAAATCTAAGACTTCCACATACTCATCTTCCTTTCCAGTTAAAAGTGCCAGATGATTTTGCAACTTCAAGACCAAGTTTCTTGTCATATACATCTTCATATTTTCAGAGACATTAGCAAAGATCTCAGAACTCTAATGAACAATGTTTTCTATTCAGTAGCTGATTTGTTTCCTCCCATCTAAGTATAATAACATAAACTTCATAGACAATTTATCAGCAACCCCAAAGTCTGAAAAGAAAACCTCACCAAAAATGACAAATAAATATTTGAAAAAGATGATCAACATTATTAGCCAAGGCAAAAATAAATCAGAACTATGAGAGATTGCTCTACGTCTATGAGAATGACTAAACTTCAACATAGCAACACCATCAAATGTTGAGGAAGATACAAACTAGATGATGCATGCATTACTTCTTGGAATATAAAATTGTACGATCTCTCTGGAAAATCACATTGGTTTATAAAACTAAACATGTAATTACCACACAACTCATCAATTACACACTTGGGCATTTATTCCAGATAAATGAAAACCATACAACCATGTTCATAACATTTTTATATAGATGAGCAAAAACTTTGTAATAGTTCAAATGTTTTTCAAAAGGTCAATGGTTACAAAAACTGCGGTACATCCATTCCATGTTACACAGATAAAAAGAGCAAAGTATGGACATAACCTGGTGTGTTTGATAAAAAGAGCAAACTATGAACATAACCTGGTCCATTTCCCAGGAATCACACACATGATAAAAGTTAATCCCAAAAGACATATGATTCCTTTCATAGAACAATTTAGAAATGAAAAGAGAGCAGATTAGGTCGGGGGGGGGGGTTGGCAGAACGCTGGACATGGTAATTAAAGGGCAGCATGAGAAATATTTGTGATGTAACTCTTCTGTATCTTGACTATGGTGATAGATACATGAACACATGTGACAAAATTGTATAGAACCAAACACATACACACACATAGACACACACACATGATGAAATGGGAAATAATTCTGGTGAACTATATCAATGCCAATAACTTGGCTGTGATAACGGGTTATGATATTGTACTAAAGGTTTGCTAGATGTTATCACTAGAGAAAACTGGCCAAAGGGTATACAGAATATCTCTGATTACTTTTGCATGAGAATCTATATTTACAAACTTAGTTAGGCACAGTAGATCTCTCCTGTATCCCCGGTTGCTTCTCCAAGCAATGTAATTTTAAATCTACCTTTTCTGTTCTCAAAAAAAAAAAAAAAAAGAAAGAAATTTCAAAAATTAAAAATCAATTAGAAAAGAAAAGGAAAGAAACAGTGAGGCACTCTAAAGCTTGTTAAAAACAAACAAACAAACAAATTCTAAGACCTCAGGTGCTAACAGTACAGATGGCAAAGGGATCATGTTAATAAAAGCCTAATGTCTGGAACTTGCTTTGTAATAAACAGCACAACAGAGGTGTCCAGGGTTGGAGGTGTGGAAGGGGCACACGTGGCCATGGAGGACTATTGACATGACTTGATGGGTCCATGGGTGTGTGTTACTATATAAATGTTTACTTCTGTAAATATTTTAAATTCTCAAAAGGTTAACAGAAGTTTCTGATGCCGCATTACAGGGTACAGAAGCACAAAATACTAACAGTGATCGAATCTCAAATCATTCAGTCTAGCACAACATTCACCTTTGCAGATACCAACGAGATCCTGGTAGTTAGAACCACAGGTAGGCATGCAACACTTTGATGAAGTTTATTAATATTCAATAATTTTCTTTTATCATGTTTTAAAAAGGATAAGGGTATATTTAATTTGATACTAGAAGGTATTAATAAAAATTGTCAAGTATACATTTATTTTCCTCAAAATGTTATTTTATCAAATGATAAGATATCTGTGTTTAGAAAATTACATTCAGTTAAGGAGCTAAAAGATTAAGTAGCTCACATTAATTATAGAAACCTTGATTTTATTGAATTCAATTAACAATAAGTTGACAGTGATCTCTCATTTAGAAAATCTGATATGAATTAAGCTTTACAACTAAATCCCATTAAACAAGGATCATGCTGAAGACATTTCATAGATATTATATTGAAAGCAAACCAAAATAGTGTATTGGGCTTGGGAAATGAGATCCCTATCTCTGTTTAGCCTACAGGGAAAAGTAATTGAGGGGGAAAAAAACTTTTCTTCTATCATTAAAAATCTCTATTACTATTACTGAGCAAACATAAGTAATGAGATTTATTCACAATATCCCTTAAGGAAAGAGTCTACATTTGTTTATCTTCTGCAAGTTAGGCCATTAATTCAAACCTAACACTGATGGGTCGGAAACAGAGCCACAAGGAACCCGAGTGACAGGGTGGCCATGGCTGGCCAGTGGCAACCTTTAGGTGTGCTCAGGACTGGACACACAAGTCATCTCATCAGAGTGGAACAATGGGGCTGCTAACAAAATTTGTTTTTCCTGGGCCAACAGCCATTTAATATTTTCAGAAGTGATAAATACCAAGGAAGCTTTTCAATACAACATTGGGGAAAAAAAAATCAATTCCTCAAGAAAGGATTTTAATTATTAAAACATTAAAAGTGAATTATAAAAATAATCTGTGTGGGTTATGCGAGGTAACTTTTTTATTTCATGTGCTCATCATTTTACATGGGGTGAATTTTCACTATCTTGATGCCAGGATGGTTTTTTTTTTTTCCTGATTCCTGTGGTTTTCGAGTCAATGGTCATCAAAAGAACCTTTGCAAGTAATGCTATTCCTTTAGCACTTGAAAATATATCTGTACCTAAAACAGGGTTTTTGATACAAGGCAGGCATGTGTCTGCCAGCATAAAGGGTATCACTGGAACAGCAAGAGGAGGTCACCAAGATGATCCCTGGGATTTAGGGAGACTCCCCTAGTGTTGGGGAACACTAGGGCTATTACTACTACTATGGATTATTTTTTTAAAGGAAAAAAGGAAGTATCGTTCTTTATGCTGTCTCCATCAGAGGAGGGTGAATTAGCATCAGCATGGTCAAGATGGCTTCCCACTGAGAAGAAGACCCTGTTTCCAGCATGAGATTAAATCTTCCTCTGCAGCCTACCAGTCTTAAGGGTAAGGTAGTAGGAAAGGAATGGAGAAAATCCCCAGGGTACAGCTGGCATTTTCTGGATGGTGACAGCTGGCCTCATCTTGCTGCTTAGGCCCTGTTTCCTGTAGAAATGCACAGGAGACAGGAAGGCAGTCTGAGTCCTGAGTCAGGCTGCGAGCAAACTGGCCAATAACAAGGCAGACTGAGGAAGACACTATCTTCTCCGTTTCATCCAGGAAATACAGGGTCACAGGTAGGAGAGAGCAGGAAGAAAGCTGAGAGCACCTAGCTACACCACTGGCAGTCAGTCCTCACATTACAACATGATCAAAGGCACTATTTTCCCAGGAAAAATGTCAGAATAATTCAGGACTTTTAAAAAGAAATTTGGCTCTTCTCATCTACTTTTTTACGATTGCACAGCATTGAAAAGCAGAAGAATTAACAGGGTACAGGATTTAATAATCAGAAATTATTTATGGAAATCATGACTAAAAGGAAAGCAAAAAACTTTTACTTGGCAATCTGAGTTTCAGAAATCAATCAAATATGCTTTTATTCAGTTACTCTTTACAAGTTCCATAAGACTGACATCAGTTATAAGGGGTTTACAGCGTTTCTAAACACATTTATGTATACGAGGCATTTGCTCATCTATCCAGTGACTCAGCAGGCAAGAAACCTAAGGCCTCAGGCTCAAAGGCTAAGGCTCCTGCACTCCACAAAGGCCATCTGGGAGGAGGAGAGAATGGTAGAGACAGGGAATATTTAAAGTAAGCGTTCTGCCGGTCATGGTGGCGCATGCCTGTAAGTGGCAGCTGCGGCGGGGGCCAGGGGCCAGGGATAGTGGTTCGAGTTCTGCCAGGGGCACATAGTGAGACCTGATTTCAAAAAATATATAGCTGGGCATGGTGATGCACATCTGTAATCCCAGCTACCTGGGAAGCTGAATCTGGGGACTGCTTGAGTCTGTGGTACCCTGGGCAACGTGAGCCTGCAGTTCCACAGGCAAAAACAGTGAGACCTAGTCTCAAAATAAAATAAAATAAAATAAAATAAAATAAAATAAAATAAAATAAAAAGGTAAGCATTCTCCATCTCCACAACCAAACTTCTACTTTTGAACTCCTTAGCATTGGAATAGGATGTAAGCAAACACCTTGTTTACAATGATCCAGGGGATGGTCCTGACATAATGCAGGTGGCTAACACTCCTCTCCAAGAAGCCTAGCCTTGTACCTAGGGAGGGTGTCCCAATGGAGGAGCCAATTTTGTGGCCTTTGGGATTATATACAGCATCAGGGAAGAATAATCACCAAACTTCAAAATTAGGCTGTAAGTGGTCTAGCAGTCTGCCTTCACTGGTTGTTCCTCTGTATGCAGGAATATCAACATCATACTTGGTCTCCACTTGAGGGGAGCCTAATGCATCTGCATTATCCTAAAACATCAACACCACTCCTAGCATCAAAGGCTACCCTACTAACCCTTTCCCTCTTTTCCACCTATATAAAAAAAAAAAGCCATCATTCCTTCATTTTTCTTTTAATTAACTGAATCTTGCTTAAGTATCACAGGCCATTAAAGGCTTAGGATGAAACTCCTTTATCAATTATTACAGTCAGTGCAGATTTGTAATTGAGAACCCTAATCAAACGATTGCTAAATAGTGGGATTTGAGGTGTCTAAAAGGCATAAATCTTGCACTATGCTGGCAGCCAACAAAATATAAAGCTTGTCTAACAAGTCACTCTATGTTTTAGATGCAGTCAAAATTCTTAACTGAGCCTTGGGGTAAATCAGTTTTCACTGAGTTTATCTATCCTTGCAGAAAATTACGAAACAAGAGTTATCATCTTTTATACAATAAGCTCTCTAAAATGTGAACAAACTTGTTGTCTTTAGATTTTTTCCCCCATACTAAACCACCCTAGTTCTGATTTTCATATGCGCATAGTTGCAAAGGTCTACAATTTTTTTTTAATTGAGGTGATGCTGGTTTACATCATTGTTTGTATTTGGGAAATACAGGATCCACACCCTCCTTTGAGGGTTGGCAACATGAACACAGATGTGGCTAGCACTAGGGAAACTTTACCTACAAAGACAAGCCAGCCTGTAGATCTTAATCTGTCCACTTGTGGAAGTCCATCTTCAAGCTGCTTTCATTTCATTTTATTATGTTTGTATAAATATTAAGCAGGACCTTTATTAAGGGACCCATGTCTCCATTTGGTGAACTTTCTTTCTCCCACTTTCTATTTTTTCTCTCTTAGGATGTTACATTAGATTTCCTCTGGGGATGATAAATTTTGAGCCTTAAGAGAATGATGATAATTGAATCCAACAGGCTGAAGTTTGGCTGAAGTCATTTTCTAAAGTAAGAGATAGCACTACCCTAATTTAAACAAGTGAGATTTTTAAATGTCTTGATGAATAAACTGCAAATTCCTCCAGCATATGAATAAACTTCTATACTCCAATCCAGAAATGAGTAAATTCCACTGCCAAAGAGTGAAAATGATAAGGTCTTGAGAAATAGACCAAAAGGCAAGCACTGCAGTATTTCCAAAAGGCTCTAAGTCCTATAGCGCAGCACTCTCCTCTGTGCACAGGAAGCGTTGTGCTTGAGCACCCACAGGATGGTTCTAAAGCACCTTCAAGGATCCCTCCCTTCCCTCACAGTGTCTCTGCATTATCTGCATCTGCATTGTGTGCATGGAAACAAGACTTTATTTGTTGTTTTTTTATTTTTTCCCTTCAAGTCAGAAGAATCCCTTAAAGCATTCCACAAGTAGTTAGTCTGTGCCAGGCACTGTGCTCTTGCCAGGACAGACACATCATTGTTGCTTTTAAATACCACTTTTGTAGAATGAAAGCAAAATGAAAGTTCTCATTTTTCTACTTCAGTGGAAAAGTCCACTCAAAATCTCAAAATAAAAACATTGATGTATCATCATCACTCATGGTCAGGGAAATGCAAATCAAAACCACAACCTGTCACCTTAAGTCTGTGAGAATGGTCCATATTAAAAAAGAAAGAAAAAAGAAAGAAACAAGAACATGTTCTGGTGAGGGTGTGGAGACAAAGAAAACCTCTTAAAATGTTGGTCAAAACAAAGACTGATCCAGCCCATATAGAGCAGTGTGAAAATTCCTCAAAACACTAAAAATGCATCTGCCATATGATCCAGTACCTATGCAAGTAATTCAAAAGCACTAATTTGAATGAAAATCTGTACTCCTGTGTTTATTGCAGTATTACTTACAAAAGCTAAGATATGAAAACCACCTAAATGCCCCAGAACACATGAGTAGATCAAGAAGATATGGTACACAAACACATTAAAATATACTACTCAGTGGTCAAAAGGATAAATCTTGTCATTTGTGACAATATGGATGGAACTGGAGGGGATTGTGCTAAGCAAAACAGCCAGAATTAGAAAGACATATTACAGGATGGGCTCACTCACAGGTGAAATACAGATAAAGAAAACAAAGAGTCAGACAATACCAAATTAAATACAAATTCTAGAAATTTCTAACTGTAAAACGAAGGTTACTGGTAGGAAGGAGGGGGTTGGAAGGCAAAGGTTGAAGAGAGCACACTGGGCTTAGCTGGAGGCCTATGAGTGCTTTGGGGCAGGGATGGTGTGATAGCAAACATCTGAAGGGTGTGATCCTATATTTCTGAATGATATACAATATCGTAAATTAATGCAACCACAATAAAAAGTATTTTAAAAATGTGAAAAACAGAAAACACTAATTTAAAAGGACACCTGTACGTGCATGTTTATTGCAGCTCTGTTTACAATTGCCAAAATTTGGAAACAAACCAAATGCCCCAAAACAGATGATAGGCTAAAAAAAACTGTGGTACATATACACGATGGAATACTACACATCAATCAAGGAGGATAAATGCATGTCATTCACAGCAATTACAGGTTGCTGTTCCATACATGGAACTAGAAAGACTCAGATTAGCAGAAATAAACCAAAAAGAAAAAGAGAAATACAGGATGGTTTCACTTATGTGATGGATATAGGGAAAAACAAACAAAAAAGAAAAAATAAAAAACCAATGGAACTGAACAATGGAGTGAGAGATGAGGGGGAAGGAGGCGAAGAGCACAAAAGATCAGGATGGTTAACAGGTGTTAGTGAAGTGGGAAAGCTCTGGGTACACAATAATGCAATAATGTAATACAAATACATATATATACAAATTTTTAAAAATTTAAATTAAAATTAAAAAAAACAACCATCACAGAGATAGTTGACATTCTCTGTGGATATCTCTTCTATCCTATTCCCCATTATACAGTCCCAGAAATAATTAGTACTGGACATGATATTTGCCATTCCAGTGGTATTTGAAACTCTTAAATCACACATCAGTAATATATTATTTTGGATGGTTATAATTTCATAATTATGGTATTGTAATATGTATACTTATCTATGTAACTTGCTTTCTTCCCACAAAAAAAATTTTTTTAATTATTAAAAAAAAAATCTCCTAAGTAGGATATTGGAGAACATCCCCATTTGTTACTTCTATAATTGTATGCAAATTTCACGTTGTCTTAAAGTTTTAAAACTGGTAATATCTGTCATATTGATATCTTGTTGTATCCTAATTTGCATACTAATATCTTGTTGTATCCTAATTTTCTTTTATTTATATATTCTAAGCCTGAAATAAACTGTATAGTTTGAAATTTTAAAAAAATCAGAATAAAAAAAATGTGAAAAACATTCCTCGTTTATGGGCTGTGTAAAAATAGGTAGTAGAAAAATTTCCCAACTCTTGTTCTTAAATACTTTCCCAGGATCTGGGAATAGAGGGGACAATAACAACAGACACCAAATCCTAAAGGGAACAGGTATGTTAAACAAATAATCACAAAAATAATAAAATTACCACCATAATAAGTGCTACTAGAAAAAAATATAGTCTCCTGAGTATAGAAAATTTTATCTCATCTCTACATTTTGTGTGTGACTTTAATCTTTTCTGTTTCCAATCTCTCTGGTATAAATCATGTATACAGAGCACAGACCCTTTCAACATCCTAATCAACATTTCCCAAGATTTATTTTTAGTTTAAAGATTATACCCTCCACCAAATAGATTTTTAGGAGCTGGTATTTATTTTTTGTCCAAGTTCATCAGCCTGCTTTCTCACCTAGAGTTTGTTACCCATCACCTCTGATATCCAAGCTGCTTCCAAACTCTTCCTGCATGCACTGGAAAGTCTCCTAGCATCCTTTGTTCTGTGCGCCACTTGGCCTCTCATCATCAGCAACGGTTTCCTTTTGGGAATTTCCCATACAGTTCTTCCTCAGCTTTGCACACACACGTGCACACAGGTGTGCCTTTGGGCAGTCAGGGCACATACACATTCACAGAGCATTGCCAGGTATGGGACCCAGTGCACGAGCTGAGAGATGGTGGTGAACAAAATAGACATGTTTTTTTTTTTTTTTTTCTCACAGAGAGCTTAACAGCCAGAAGGAAGGTGGGGAAAACAAATCATTACCTAAACAACAATTTGGTGAGGATACTGCAGATGGTGCAGGAATGTAAGGATGCATCTGGGCAGTCTTACATGGTCTGGGGCTAAAGGAAAGGTTTCTGCCAAGGCACAATCCAGCCCTGAGAACTGAGTCTGGAGGCAGGGCTGAGGCCAAGCTTATTCATGCAGGTATTTCAAGTATCTTGAAGAGAGCCTGGTAAATAGTAGACACTCAATCAGTAGCTCCTAAATGAAATATATAAATGAATTGAGCATAAACTGTCTGTTTCCATTTTCACCCTATGTAAGAGCTCAACTTACGGTTATGACTCCAAGAGCCAAAATATTTCAACATTCTTCTTTACTATGTGCCTATTTACCTTTTGATCAATTAGATGTAGTTCTGTATCTATCCATATTGTAAAACTCATGACAAGTGAAAACATTTCAGAATAAATTTTACTTAGGTGATGAGCTGAGTATAATAGAAATAGCCTTCCCTTCTTGCTCTTTGCTCTAATACTAAAAGATTCTGGAGGGTCCCCCTTTATCTTACCTCCTCTTTGGGCAGCTTGCCCATTCTACCTCAGCTTTCTGGGTCAGTGACTGCAGGGAAATAAACTTGCAGGAGTGTTGTTTCTAAGGAATCCTGTTAAAAAAGTAACACCTCAAAATGTCACACATGTAAACCAGGATAGAAATGAGCACACCTGCCAGGGCTCCAGAGTCAGTGTTGTTGAGAACTATCAGACACCTGACTGCAAGTGCCCAGGTTCTAGATCTCACACATCCTGCTGCTCTCCCCTGCACTAAGGTTAGCTAACTTTGGAGAGTCAGGGGTGTATACTAATTATGGACACATAGACAAAGAGCCCTGGGTTCAAAGTGTTTAAATCAACAGTATTAGAGAAAAGTACAGTTTTTTTATTTATGCATGGTACAATCTTTTTATTTCTTGCAAGTTTTATTTTGAGGTGAGCCAGTCAATTGAACATATAGGGGTTTTTGTTTTGTTTTCCACCTAATTATGATATGGCATTTCAATGATCAGGCATCAGTCTTTTTCTCCACTTCAGATAGGTGATTCTAATGGTTGCGGTACAGAGAATGAGTCACTGCTCCATATCACAGAAAAACATCACTGGCTGTGTTTAGTCAGTCATGGCGCTCATATCCAAGCCCCTTCTCCAGGTCTAAGAGGTCTGTGCTCCTATTCTGGATGGTTTTCAATGAGTCACTAACCAACACAGATAGCATTCTACTACGGCACATAGACTGAGGGTCAATGTTAATGATCATCAACAGAAACCATATTTTAAATAATCTTCATTTCAAATTTAAAGAACTGAGTTTTGGAAAATACTATTATATTACTTTCACATTGTGCTGTTTTTCATTTGTTCCTAATTCTATACAGGAATCTTTAAAGCCCTAGCCTGACAAGTAGGACTTGTGCTTATCTTAAATGAAGAACCCAGTAAATGCAGACCCAATGTACAACCAACACCAAAAGTCACAAGTAGTCCCCAGTGTTGTCTGGTTCCCACTGTTTCCTCTGGATTTCTGGAGTGACACATACACCTGGCCAACAGACAAATAAACTGCATGAAACCCAGCATGCATTAATGGCTAATGAATATTAGCTTCATTTTTTAAAAAAAAGTAGATATAAATAGCTGTCCTGGCATTCTTTCCCACATTTCAGTGGATTGTGTGCAAGCCTTTGGGTGTATTCATGCACTTAAAGATTCTACCTTCTGATCGCATCATTCTTACACAAAATAATGAAGTCAAAATTAACCTCTAGCATCCCTACATCTAGATTTTCAAGGTCTTTTTTCCCTTTAGATATAAAGCTACCAAATTCAGCTCTTCTGAACTGATCTTCAAAAGAAAAGGACCTAACAAACTTACCAACAGTAACTGTTACGGGCTGGATATGTTAATCCTACCAAAAGTTTTTACTTCTTAAGAGACAGTAGCCTGAAAAGTGAATGCTTAATGAATCACTGATCATGCATTTTCTGTAAAAAGAATATGGCATGGGAATGAGGGGTTGTACAGAGGTAGCCTCCAGTACATGTCCTGGAGTGAGGGACTACCTTCATTTTGTGATGAAGATAGAGTCTGTCCTTCCAAGGATGGGTGAGAGGCCAGTTAGCAGCATGTGACTTCATAATCACTTTCTGAAGTTGTAACAAAGTGGTCCTCAGGGAAAAGTTGGATTCCAGGTGCCCTACCTCACCCAAAGAAGGGTGGAGCTGGGCAGAGAGGAGAAGCTAGAGAAGAGAGGGTAGGGGTGGGGTAGGGAGGGAAAAGGACTAGTAGAAGGTACATGGAGCAGAGAGACACATGAAGAAATTGCATTTGCTTGCTGGGCATGGTGGCGTGCACCTGTAATCCAAGTACTGGGAGGCAGGAGGCCACGGATCACTTGAGTTTATGGGTTTGAGACTACCCTGGGCAACATAGCGAGATCTGGTCTCAAAAAAGCAGCTGGGCACGGTGGTGGGTGCCTGTAATTCCAACTACCTGGGAGGCTGAGGCTGGGGATCGCTTGAATGTGATCCCCATTGAATGTAGTTCCCATTCTGTGATTGGGACTACCCCCGGTAACATAGCAAGACCTAGTTTCAAAAAATAAAATAAAATAAAATAAAAAGTTACACTTGCTTCACGGCCTTGCTGACTGACAACCAGTCTTTATCCTGACTTGGGTATTGATTTTGCTCTTTTCCTATCAGATTTGCCTATCCCCTTCTCTCATTTTGTGTGCCCCCCCACAATAAGGTGCCTGAGATTTGTGGCAAGCTTTTGTGCCAATCCTGTTGGCTGGGCACAAGGGGATGGATAACTCTGGCTGGGGTAACTATATTCTTTCTCTTCCCTTGATTGCACACTAATTTTAATAAATTTATTTTCTACTGACAGTCTTGTGCTCTAGAATGTTTTGTCTTGATGAGGTGGATGGCAGAGTCCATTTAGAGCATTCAGGTTTAGGTGTCCCAGGGAATCCTCACCCTATAACAAAGCGACAGAAATGGCTCCTGGAAGGAACTCTGTCTCTCCCTCAATTGCTGGATCTTTGTGCCTCCTGGTCACTAAGCTGGACTATCAACCACTGTTTTTTTATTTGTCTTCCAAATGATAAAACAATATTCAACAGAAATTTCCAAAGGAAATTTAAAAAGTTAATACTGGTAATACTGAATTGATGTATCTTTCTAGTTAATTACAATAGTAAAGAATAACTTGCACAGTAAGAACAATGTTAATTTCATTAAAGTACTACTACTAAACAAGAGTTTTATACAAACTTGCAGCCCCCTAAAATATTATACAGAATGACTTGATTTGTCAGTTCTAACCTCTTTGAAATTGTTTGCCTGCACAGTTGCCACATTTGGAGGAAAAACCAAATTCAGAACTGACTTGTTTCCTAAATGAATTCGGAAGTTGTCATTAGAAGCATCTGCTATTTTATTGCATTCATGTAGAAGCATTCCCGGGGTGCTATCATGGGCTAGTGAGCAGATGGTTAGTACACTATACCCATAGCCATAGGTGCACCATAAAAAAGATAAGGAGCTACAATGTAATTAATGATTTTGGCTCCTGTAGAAATGAATTTCACTTTTTTTAATGGATTAAAAGTGGTATCAAGAACTTCACATTTTAATTCAAGCACTTCACTTGCAAGAAAGCGAATACACATTTATAAGCAGAAATAACAAAGGTTCAGGCTCAGGCTTACAGACAGTACAATGAAATCTGAGAGTGAAAGAATGACTTCTCTAGACACCATCACCTTCCCATCTACACCCAGACCTGCTAACTGGAGTTCAACTTCTCTGTACTTTACATATTGTCAAGTCAAGAGAACATGCATTTTCTCTTAGTGAGGGGACATATAATTCAAGGTATTATCTTCTAAAACTTTCAAGATCTTGGTCAATATTTTCCAATTGACAAGGGATCCTGTTGAGCGAGGTGGGAACAGAACTACTACAGCAACCAGGAGGCAACTAGGAGTGTGTAAACATGAATGTGGGAGTCAGAAACTAGCAACACATTCCTCTTAATCTAATAAAATCACTGGCTCTAAAAAAAGAAATTTAAAAACATAAAAAAAGTCGTTAACAATGTTATAAAAGTATGCATTATAGTTCTTTATTTTCAATTGTATATATTAATTATGATTGAAGTTACATGGCTGGAGGGTGGAGCACCCCTCTTTGTGATATGGGACCCCAACATTACTGTCCTGGTGGGTGAGGTCTGAGAAAAAGACCTGCAAGAAAAAATGGGAATCAAGAAAAGAAGGAACAAGAAGAGAGGGAAGCTCAACAGAAGTGAGGAGAGAGACCGGCAGCGTCCAGGTATGTGAGGCAAAGGAATGGCAGGCCGGTAAAGAGGAGCGTGAGCGAATGTGGTGGCAGAAGCACCCTGGGACCGGTGAGCCAGTGGTGGAGCCTTGGCGGGAGACTGGCCCACAGAGGGGTGACCAGTGTGGAGTCCGATGCTGAAGATGGCCGGCCTAGCCATCTGGGAACTGCTGAGGGCAGGCCTGGTGAGTGTGGCGAGGTACGCTAGAGCTAGAGGCATCACAGAAAAGAAAATAAATTTGTCTTGTTGGAAAGCAGGTACCTTGTAAAAGCCAGGGATTTGGAAAGCTGATTTTGCAGAAAAGTTTGAAGACCCTTGGGGAAACTGAGGAGCTCGAAACATTGGAGAGAGAAGAAGCAAATAGAAGCCAGAAAGAAAAGATGACTTTGACAAGGTGCCTGACTCAGGTTTGGAGGGGACAAAGGGCACCATCTTGGACATGTGTTTTTGAGACTTTGGGAACTGAATTGTATAGGGGCAACAGAACTGGCCACTTGGAGCATTAAGAACTTTTTGTTTCATTTTTTCTGTTTCCCTTGTTAATTCCCTTGTTAATAAATATTGTTTAAATTGCATTGTGGGCCGGGCACAGTGGCTCGTGCCTGTAAGCTTCAGCGTATGAAGCAGCCGGGGCTAGGGATTGCTGTTCGAGTCCCACCTGGGGCCCATAGCAAGACCTAGTTCCAAAATAAGTAAGTAAATAAATAAATAAATTGCATTGTGACTCTTGCCTTGAGGGTGGGAGGAACCTGGGTGGCAGAAGCCACATTTTAAAAGTGCTGCTTATTTTCCTTTGACTTGTTAGTTGGAAGTCTCTCCTCTATCCTCACCTGGTATGAATTACATCACTGTATATTCCTTATAGAGTTCTTTAAACCAAGACCCAGGTTCTTTTTGAGGTTCATGTTTTAGCATGGACCCCAAAGCATACTAACAAAAGCAGTACTTGAGACAAAGATGGGTGTGCAAGCCATCTATCTGGAAATTGATTCCAGAGTGACCAGAAAGGGAGCTGCAGGGCGGGGAGGCAGGTTGGAAAAAGCCATACAGGGTACGTGAGTGAACAGATCATCAGTCTGGACAAGCAGGACCTCTTTCCACTGCGAAGATCTGGTCTTAAGAAGCATACCTGTAGGGGTCCCACCTGGGAAGCAGAAGTGGGATGTGTATTTTCTAGGCCCCCATTACTGTCTCAGGGTGCTCACCCCTGGAAGGGCACCCCTGGAACCAGAACAGAGCTTGCTGTTGCCACCACTGAACACCCTCAGGCAGAGTGACACTGGGAAAACACTGGGACTCACAGAAACAGCAAGATGTGAGTAGAAAAGCCTCTACTGTTGATCTGGGCAAAAAGCCTCTGAACAGCGCCCAAACCCTTAACCATAATTCTGAAATCCAAAAAGCTCTAAAAATTGTTTTAATGTTTTTTTCTAGGTTTGGTACCAAAATTCACTTGGTAACAGATTCTTACTTGAGGCTTTTATAAAAATGCTTTATTTATTCCACTTTGTATAAATATTGTTTCACTAAGGAAATATTAATATCTTGGAGCAGATCATGCTGTCCAGGCACTACTGGGAATACTGAACTTTTAAATTCTGAATTTCAAAGCACAACGTGTTCAAGGATTGTGAGAATTCAGTTTTGGGGTATCTTTTACTTCTTTGTTAGATGTGTCTTCAGCATACACAGAATAAAATAGATGGGAGCATGATTACCACCTTGGACAAAAAACACTGACTAAATTCCTGAGCAGCTAATAGCCAGATTAAGAAGTTGAAGTTAAAGAGAGAAAGAAAAGAAAGGAGTTGAGGGAGGAAACTAGGAAAAGAGAGATAAGGGGAAAGCACAGATAACCCATGCTACTTTAAAAGGTTAAAGCTACAGATAAAAAATGAAAGCTAGACTAAGACTAAACAAAACAATAGCGCAGACAAGTTACATGCTGCTATTATACTGTTGTTACATGCCCCAATTAATTGTTGCCAAAATTAAGTACCTGAAACTTTGGTATACAAGAATAAAGAGGAGGCAGAGAGAAAACACAGGCCATGCATTTGGTGAAATGTATCAGAACCGCCTATTAGACCACTGCCCATATTCAGAAGAAAATCACAACCAACACACCCAGTAGGAATAACCTATTCTATAACCATAGTTATCCTCATCAGCTGAATCTTCCTTCTGGATCTGCCTACCCCACCCCTGTGTAGGAACAGTCTTCCTTTATTAATAGAAGGCGAGACTTTCTCCTATTTTAAATTTTGACTTAAAGTTTCTCTATCATAGACATGTTCACTGATAAATCATATTGGACAATATTTGACCAAATCTCCTTAACAATGAAAATTTGCCATTATTCTAGTTGTATGTTCAAGTCTTTGTGATTGATTTTATGATGGAATGGCAGCTATAGTCTCACTGGAAGCTTTTAGCTACATAAGTATTTTATTCATGGGGATTCTCAGAGCCTTCTCTTTTACCATGTTCCATTATGGGTGAAAAATTTTAAAATATTAAAAGACTACAACTTCAAAAACTCCCACAGGAAAATCATGTACAAACTCAAATATAAAACTTTAAAGTGTGAATATCAATAAAGGTCTCCATCTTTTAAAAATGGGATCTCATTAAATTAATACACACATAATATCTACATCAGCCCATTATCATAGTTTTCCAAAATCCAAAACGATAAGGTCACTGAAACACAAAATCACATCATCTAGTCTCCTAAAGACAGTGTACTGTGCAGGTTTTTTGTTTTTTGTTTTTTTTTAATGAAAACACCGCAGTTGACCATGCAAAAACTGTATACAGAGCCAAATTGTATAAGTCATTCACAAATGAGTACCAGACAACAAACTGTGATAAGAGCCCTATGAGAAGTATACCATGTCCATAGGATTCCAGATGAAAGCTTTAGTCCTAACTGATCCCAAAAGAATATAGGAAGTCTCAGTTTAAAAGATAATACTTAGTTTGAATAATGAACAATTTTACCTAGTAGAAATGAAGTACAGTTTATTCTTAGCAGAAATGATGGCAAGATCTAAGTTGAAAGAAAATGGAGCTCATGGTCAATTTAACAAGTCACCCTGCTTATTTGGAACACATTGTTGTATAACAGACATGAAACAGGATAGAATTATTACTGTGAAGTCAGATTGTAGAGAAGTGATAGAGAAATCAAACTATATTTGAGAAGTGCCGGAGACCATAAGAAATAGCTGTAAAACTGTGTAATATAAAAAAAATGAAGATAGTCACACTGCCTGGATTTGGAACTTGATTGCACCATTTACTAGCTGGATGACATCATAATTTAATTAAGAGTTCTAAGGTTCAGTTTCCTCTTTTTTTCAATAGAGATGGTAATGATAATGCCTTATTTATAGAGTTGTTGTTAGAGTTAACTGAAATAATCCATTAAAGCATTTTAGTCACTGCTTAGTGTATAAGAAACTAATAATAGATTAATAGTATGTGGTATTAGTATTAGTAGCATGTGGCAGAGTGTATGATTAGAGCTTTGTTTTTAAAAGAATAATCTAGAAATGAACTAAATGACAATTAAAGGTGGAAAATTAAAGAGAGATGTGGTGAGTAAATGAGAAACTTATTTAAATACAGCTCTAGCTCAACTTAGAATTGGGCTACTTCCTGATAAACCCCATATTTGAAAATATGTCAGAAATCCATTTAATACACATAGCTACTGACCTTCATAATTTAGACTGTCTTAAATGTACTTGGAACATGTACACTAACCTATAGTTGGGCAAGAGCATTTGACACAGAGTCTTGGAGGAAGTGTGGAATATTTCATATAATTTTGAATAGTGTACTGAAAGAGGAAAACAGAATAGTGATTACCCTTATGATGGTGTACTGACTGGGAGTGCTGACTTCTTACTACATCAGAAGAGAGGCCTCCAAGAGAATATTATACCACATACCACTAGTCCAGAAAAACTCTAAATCAAAGTTCAGAATACAATTTCTGCTATCTCTGACTTTTGCCTTACCATAAAGTTAAAAAAACCTACATTGAGCCCTAAGTTTGAGACCATCTGCAGAAGGATTCTTGAGAGAGATCTCATAAGAGATAAAAATAATGGTTGACAACAGTATTGGAAAAGATGGAATAAAGAAGAGAGATGTTCAAAGAGACTATTTTGTCTAAATAAGTTATTGTTGAATGTAAGATCCCCCAAATAAAACCACTCACTAGACAGTGCAAGGTATTGAGCCGGATGCTGAGAACATGATGGTGTCATTAACAGTAAATGGGACATCAATAATAATGAGTACTGGGTAAGACAAGAGTGCAAGATAACAGTTCATGGATGACATTTTTGTGGGAGAACCTTGGGGCATACAATGGTTCTCTCTTTCTAAACTCTCTCTCTATATATATGTAATTACCAAAAAAAATTAAAAATAACATAAAAAAACAGTATCAGGTACCCTCCCTGGAGAACTTTTCCAGGGAGTCTCACTTTTCTCTCTCCTTCATTTCCAGTCAGTCTGTTTGCCTCTTTAAATAAATTTATATCTTTCACTAAAAAAAAAAAAAAGCAGTACTGTAGAGATGCTGATTTAAGATATTGTATAGGCCACTAACTTTGTGGAGCAAAGCCCTAGCTCTAAAGGGAGCTAGGAATGACAGAAATGGTTTTAATAATAGTTTAACTGTTGAGGCATTAAACTATACATGCAAATGTGATAAGCAATCTTATGAGATAAGACATTATTATTATTCTACCAAAATTGGTCCTGGGGATCTCAGGTATATAACTTGACTAAGATCATAATTAGTAACATGTAGATCCAAAATTCTGCTCAAGTGTATAACTTTGAATTTTGGATGAACTTTGAATTTGAGCCATCAGCCTAAAAGGATTAACTCAAACAGAGATAGGTGAAGATATTTCTATCAGAAGAAGATAAGGTTGGGTAATAATCTTAAAGAATGTCACGTTTCAGACATAGGAGGCGAATCTACACTAATAATGAGGAGAATCACAGATACAGTAGAAAAAGAGTTGATAATGACGCAGAAGTCAGAGAAGGAAAGTTTCCAGCAAATCATGGTTAACATCTTGAATATTACAGAAAAATGAAAGATAATCTGCAGACTCATATTTCAGTTGTCAATGGTACCTATTTTTTAAAAAACGTTTCAAAAGTATAGTGGGGGAAAATGCAAAACTGTAAGAGAGGTCTAAATTTGTGCTTAGGAAATGTAATTACTAAGAATGGATAACCTTATGAGAAATTATGTTTTTTTTTTAAAAGAAAGATAATATATAGGTATTCAAAGGAATACTAGTGCTAAAATGAGAGTTTTTAAAAATATATGCACGAATCTGGCTTTTTCTGTCGGTTGCACAGAATGAGTCTATAGAGAAGGAGGAACTGAAGATGTGAACAGAGATACAGACCTAGTGATAGAACCAGAAGATGCCCAGGTGATAAAGCAAGAAATAAATGAGTTTTAACAGATTAAGTCTTACATAAATAACAGATATAAACTCTAAGGGGAAAAGCTACTGAGGGCTTTGAAGACTTAACAAAGGCAGACTGATTTTGGGGAAGAGTTAACATTTAAAGAAAGGCACTTCTTCATGCAGTTTTCCCCTAAAGGTAGCTGCAATGCTGGTGGCACAAAAACGGGGTAGAGGAGTTAGGAGAGGTATGGGGCCAGGCTGCTAAAAGTCCTGCTACTTCTTGACTGGAGAGCACAAAGCTCCAGAAAGAAATGGGTCAGAGAAGGAGAACCTCAAATTCTTTACTTAAACTCAGCCTAAGTCTCTTAATTTCCCCACTCTCACCCCTAACTCCGGATCCTTGTACGTGTAAGACAAAATGAAAGTAGTTTGTGGTTAAGATTTAAAGAACTGAAGTGAGATCCATGGCATTGCCTGCTACAAGCATGATAATTTGTAATTAGAGTCTAACCAACTTAATTGATTGCTGAAAGGAAAATATCAACACTCTTTAGAGAATGTGGTAAAATACAGAGCCTTCAAAATTCAACAGCCATGGCATCTAAGCTATTCTCCAGAATTATTCAACATGGGGGAAACAGAGAATACATGTCTCAACATGATTTTAAAAAAAGGTGACCCAAATATCAAAAATAATATATAGGGATGTTAAAGCAGCTATTAGAAGTATGTGTAACAATAAGGTAAAGAAAAATATGCTCAAACTGATTAAAAATATAGGACATTTCAGCAGAGAAATGGGAAATGCTAGACAGAACTAAAACAATCAGTATATCAATCATACTACTTATTAAATGCTAGTGTACTAAATATTTAAACAGCAAATTATCAGAATGACTTAAGAGAAAAGAAGGTAGAAAAAGATAGATCATGTAAACATTTAAGCATGTATGTGTAAATGTATTTATGATAAATATGTTAATATTCAATAAATTCTTTAAGATAAAGAGTATCTCTAAAGACAAAGACATTCCCAAAAATGAAAGAATCAATTTTTGGATACTATCAGTCATAAACATATGTGCCTAATAACAGAGTCTAAATTTATAAGAAGTAAACAATGGCAGAATTAACAGAAGAAATGGATAAATTCTCAAAGTAAGAGACTTTAGCATCTCTTTGTCAGCAACTGATAGGAAAACTAAACAAAATTTTAGTGAAAACATAGAGGACTAATAACTGAATTTACATTTAGAATTATATCCCCCAAACTACAAAACATTAATTCTTTACACATAGAACATTAATCATAAGAGACTGTATGGTCACAATAAAAATTGTGAAAGGTATATATAATAGGAAAGGTACAAATACTTCTCTTTCAGTTTTAACAAAAGAAAGCAAAAGAGGAAAAATCAGTATCATACATGAACAGTCAAAAAAGTCCTCAACAGAATTTTAGCAAATTGAATCTAGCACTGTTATAGAATGTCAAAGATGATAAAAATGGAGTTTATCACAAAAATACATAGTCCAACATTCAAAATTCAATTAATTTAATTCACTACTGACTGAATAAAGGAGAAAAAACACACCGCTTTCAAATATGTTGAAAATGAAAAATTTGGTAACCATTTATGACTAAAACTCTCAGCAACTTAGGAAGAGGAGAGATCTTTCTCACCTCAGTAAAAAAACATGCTAAAAATTCTTTCAGGTAACATCATACATAAGGTGAAAATATTGTATGTTATAAAATTTAAGCATAATTAAGGATTTTTTAAAATAGGTTAGAATAACAGGGCTAAAAAGGTATAGCCAGTGCTACAAATGAGTTAAAAATAGAACATGAAGCTATCTTGTGGACAACTGGAATCTTTCACACTAATTTTTTTTAATGACTTACTTTGTGTATATGTGTGTAACTGCACTTGCTGATAGAATTTTCATTATGAATGATTCTTAAAATAAAATAGACTACCCTGAGAAAAGGAAGGGACATTCCTGATTCTTAAGCATAAATCTTATTTATTCTCTCTCCCCCCCCACCCCCCCGGCCTCCTCTCCTCTCCCTCACCTCCTCTTTATCTAAATTACCCCATGCTTGTTGGAACTTGTAAGCATTTTGCCCAATTAATATTTACTTCAGCTGTTTAGTCTTTTCTGGTTATTACTGTGACTGATACATTCACATGATAACTTAGCATCACTTCCTCATTGTTGTGCTCTATTCCAAACTCGGAGAAAATTGAGACTAAATGAGAGTGTTAGTCAGGATACACTTTCTACACAGTCCACACATTTTAAGAAAAAGGGCACATCAAAGTTGAAACCTCACAAGCAATTTCTGGAATTAGCTTGATTTTGATTGTGTTCAAATCAAAATCAGCTAAAAAAAATACTGTAAAATATGACAAGTTTCAATAACAAATAATTTTAAATTACAGGCCATTAATTCTTATATCCTAGTCTAATTTCAATCTTCATTTGATGACTTCAAATTCTGTTCTTGGCAAAGCAAATCCCAAAACTTAAATAGCAAAATTTTGTTGATAATACTTTCTGATACATGTCCAAAATGTTTTCATTTGCTAGGTGTACTAAAGAGGGGGTCAAAAAATATAATAGGACTAAAACAAGGAAAGATAAGTCTATCTTCACCTTTCATTTTAACAAGTAGTTGAGGGTTAGACTAAGCTTCAATTTCCAGTTGCAAAATAGCCTCCAGAATTAAAGCGAAAATATCCAGTATCCAAAAGAAACTGTCTAATTCACAGTTTTTCAAAAGGCCCACTCTATTTATATTAAACTATGAACACAAAAATTAGAAAATGTGTGAAGAGTGCATGTATGCCCCATGTCATTTTCTTCCATGGCTGCTGTTACAGGCTGAAGCTACCTGTGATCACTAAGAAGAAGAGTTAACCATAAAATAACTGGGGGCAAGTCCTCTTAAGGAAAAGGACCTTAAGATGGCATAACCTTTACTCTTGAGTGCTCATTGGGCTTTTACTGAATCCCATTTTGATGAATGTAATTTTATTATTTCATACATATATATGAACACATATATATATATATGTGCAGAGTTCAGAAGATTAACTCAGACCAACATAGGGATCCTGTCAGAAATATCAGAACTCTTTACACCTATATAGATAGATAATACTTCTTTCCAGTTTGGCTAGATACCTGACCTCTAAGCCACTCTTGTCTAATTTACTAACTCTTGTCTGAAATCTTGGTTGAATTATAATTGTTCCTAGTGCTTAGTCTTCTGCTGAGCTGAGAGAGATAAAAATGTTATCTGGAAGAATATAATATAAACAAAGATAGAGTTGTTAAAGGAAATTAACTTAAAAACAAAATGAACATAAAAGTAAAAGGGTTCTTTTTCATCTCCTCTTTTATCCATCATCAAAATCAGTACCTATCTAGAAAAGCAAAAAAAAGGTCCGATGAATTTCCCTTATTCAAGCCATTTCCATCTTATGGAAAATAAGCAATATGACTTGTCTAAATCAACAAGCCAAATATGATTTGCCTAAATCAACATGCCAAATGTTCTTTCTACAGCTTTTCCCTGCCAGATTAGTCCTAAATACATGTTCAGTTCATCTTTTCTGACTTTTTCCCTAAGTATATCTTACAGACTCTGAAACTTCCTACGGGCTAATGGGACCTGGGCACCTAACCAAAATACAATAGTGGATGAAACCTTACTACAAATAAGTCCGATTAGTTTCTACAATACAAAACAAACAATTAATGAGGACTTAGAAGGCTTTAGATTCTGTACAGATGTGCAACAGACAGGCATTTATGAAAGATTAGATAAATTCTAAGTCTTACCAACAATCTTTAAATCCAAATTCACTGATCACCTACTAGGAGCACAGTGCAATAGATGGGATCTATTTTTAAAAAAAAGATATGTCATACCATAGAAGAGCAGCTCATTCAAAATTTAAAATTCAGACCAATGGAACAGAATTAAATGCCCAGAAATAAAGCCACACATGTATGGTCAACTAATTTTTAACAAAAGGGCTAAAACCATACAGTGGAACAAGGACAGTCTCTTCAATAAATGGTTTTGGGAAAACAGGATTGCTACATGCAAAAAAAAAGAATCTAAAACAACTCAAAATGGATAAAAGAGTTGGAAGTAAGACCTGAAACTATAAAATACATAGAGGAAAAGAGGCAAAACACTCCAAGACTTACACTTCAGAAATTTCTTTCAGGATACATCTACAGATACTAAAAAAATGAAGGAAATATAAATATCTGGGACTACATTAAATTAAAAAGCTCTGTACAGCAAAAGAGACAATAACCAAAACAAAAAGAGGCCCAACTAAATGAAAAAAATCTTTGCCCTACATACAAGGGATAAGGGCCTGATAACAAAGATCCACAAAAAACTTATACAACTTAACAAAACAAGACAAAAAACCCAGTCAAAAAAATGGGGAGAAGAACTAAAAAGACAGTTCTCAAAAAAGGAAATACAAATGGTCAATAGGCATATGAAAAAATGCTCAACATCACTAATAATCAGGGAAATGCAAATCAAAACCACAATGAGATACCATCTTATACCAGTAATAATGGTTCATAAAAAATACAGAAACAAAACAAAACAAAACAAAAAACGAACAACAAATGCTGGCATGGATGCAGAGAGAGGGACATTTTTCACTGCTGGTAGGAAGGCAAACTAGTCCAACCACTATGGAAAGCAGTGTGGATGATACTTAAACTACTAAAAATGGAAATTCCCTTTGATCCAGCAATCCCACTTTTAGGAATCTACCCAAGGTTACAAAAGTTCTAATCCAAAAGGACACCTATACGCAGATGTTTATTGCAGCACTATTTACAATAGCCCAGGATATGTAAACAACCCAAACCAGATGAATGGATCAGGAAGTTGTGGTATATGTACCCAATGCAATATTATTCAGCAATCAAGAAAGACAAACTTATGTCATTTGCAGGAACATGGATGGAGCTAGAAGGAATCATGCTAGCAAAAATAAGATAGAAAGAAAAAGAGAAATACTGGATGGTCTCACTAATATGAGGCACACAGGGAAAACAAACAAATGGATAAGAAAAATTTTAGGTTAACCGTCAGAAGAACTGAAGCATAGAGCAGGGGGTGGGAGGAGCTGAGCGGAAATCAGGAGAAGGATGGGTACAAAAGATTGAAATGGTGGTTAACAGTTAATAAGGTGGTAGGAGAACACTGGGTTAGACAATGATGTAAAATAAAATAAATTGAGAAAAAATTGAAAATTGAACTTTGTCCAGTGAAAATTAAATTTAGCCCACTGAAAGCTTCAGCCTATGAAGCGGCCGGGGCTAGGGATCGCGGTCCGAGTCCCGCCTGGGGCCCATAGCGAGACCTAGTTCCAAAAAAACAGCTGGACGTGATGGTGCGCGCCTGTAATCCCAGCTACCTGGGAAGCTGAGGCTGGGAATGGCTTGAGTCCGTGGTACCCCGGGCAACGAGAGCCTGCAGTTCCACGGGCAAAAATAACGAGACCAGGTCTCAAAAAAAAAAAAAAAAATTTAGCCCGCTGAAAATTCAAAGCTATGTATACATATACAATAGCAGCGAATTCCAGCAGCCAAACAGTTCTTCAAGTGTTCCTAGTTTAAAAGAAATTCGTAAGTTTTTTTTGTCTCTATTTTCAGTCCTGCCAGACTAGTTCAATTTTAAAACACAGTCTATTGCTAAAATAATTTGTTTTTCCAAAGACAATCAAAAGAATAAAAGCAAGGTTGTGATCTTTATTCTAGTTTAAAAATTCATAGTAACACAAAAAGTCTTACAAAGGAGTTAGTTTCCCCATTCTATCTCACACACTAGTAGATGACAAAAGTTATAATAATACCTTATGCATTAACAATCATTTATAGTGACTAAAAATTCGTTTGTCTTTTAATTGCTTTAAAAGTGTTATCACACCTGAAAAGTAAAATTTATTCAAGTAAAAGGAGCAATGGACCATAAAAATTTGAAGGGAAATTAGTTTAGGAAATATACTTCATTTGAAAGGAGAAACTTCTTCCCAAATTTTATTCTCTTCCTCTTACAGTTCAGTCAGGCAACAACCCTAAAGTTTATTTATTGAATAATATAAGTTTATTGATTGAATACTATGAATATTAAAGTTCATTGATTGAATAATAATAAGTATTAAAGAACTTTTATTTCATAGACCTAATGTGGTAGAAAGTTTCCACAAAATCTAAAGTAATTTTACCATCAATTAAAGAGTTTAGACATAAATTCTGAAGCAAAGAGTGAACTGTTTCACAAATACCTGGTCTTGAACTATTCCAGAGACTGAAATTTCACAAATATTGCACCGCAAAATACATTCCTTCTTTAAAGCCTCTTCATTCTCCTTTGATGACACACCTATCCTGCTTTTTTCTTCTAAAACTCACAATACTCCTCTTATTGCTGTAGATAATTTTCTTTCTCTATTTACTTCTTAAATATTTTTATTTCCCAAAAGTCTATCTTCAACAATTATCATGCTTCCACTAGTTACTCTTTCCATTAATGAAATAGTCCACAGCTTCAGGGTTCACTCACATCCCAAATCTGAACTTCCCTCCAAAATATCTCTTTCAAGTTTAGAGTCACATCTCCAAGTGAATTTCCCTTAGATTCTCAATTCAACATGTCTGAAATAAAACCTATTAGCTTTTCATTGAAGTTGTCATTCTTATGTATTTCATGTCTTGGCTAGAGTTATGAAAATTCATCTAGAACAGCACCTGGTAGTCAATAAAATGTTATTGAATAAAGGAAACTACTAAATTGGTAAGCAATTACTAAGTATATCAGTATATAGTCAGATACTGTGGCAGGTACTACAGAATACAAGTAAAAAGGAAAAGACATAGTCCTTGCCCTAATGGAGTTTGGTTCAATGGAGAAGATAGTATTAAACATGTATTTACGTATGCAGTTAATTTTTTCCTTTAATTACAATTGTAATGACACAAGAAAAATTAATCTATCCAAACACCCACACAAGAAAACTTAAAAACCATTTTAATATTTTTTCTCTCATTTTCAGCTTCCAATTAGTTCCCAGATCTTAGTAGTTTTATCTCTGAAAATTTTTCTGATTATCATCTTTGCTCAATTCAAGACTTTGCCATCTTTCCTTTAACTAGTCTCCTTGACTGAAATCTCTCTGCATAGCCCAGTGTGAGTACTGTTATATTTCTACATTGTATATGTGATGGCATCCTGCAAACTTTTTTTGGTCTCATTTTGTTGTTAACTAAAGGCCCAAATCCTTCAGTTTCATGATTCTCACAATTCAGCCTTCATTGTCTTTCCAAACTTATCACCTCCATCTCAAATCTTGCACACTGGTTTCTAGTCATATCAATTTGTATTTTCTCAGACCTTCTTTTTCTAATAGCTCAGAAAAACATTGGTTAGAATGTACTGCAGTCCTGGTTGAAGGAGAATAGCTGGCCAGATCACCGGATTGAAGCTCCTCTTGCATGAAGCTCTAACAAGTCAATTTGAGGCTCAGTTACCAGTACAGTGTACTTTGAAAATGCCAGATCAGAATAAGTGTAGATAGTGCAAAGTCAGGTCAATCATCTGAAATGGTCCAGATGTCAACCAGGATCTAAAGTATAAAAGCAGACAAATTGAAAGTTGCAGAGTGAAGAAAAAAAAAAAAAAAAACTGTCTGTAGCAGACAATGGAAAACGGAAACAGAAGTAACTTCATAGCTAAGGTTCTTACAGTTGCCAATAATAATATAATAGGAAACATAATGAACTCCAATTAATTCTTCAAACTTCTCCATGAAAATTATCTCTAACAACCCCATTCTATCTCCTACTTTATACCTTCCCTAATAATGTTCTCACAGTTCTTTACGTGTGCCACAATTCAATAATCAGCACACTCAAGCACATTTGCTTGCATGTCTGTTCATGCAGCTAACTATGAAAAGCATGAAGGAAGTCACTGTCCTATTAACCCTTTTATCCTCACTGGGAAGACATCATATGTGTGTTTATTAAAGTAATGAATAAATACAATGAAGCAATGAGTGACCAAGTGAACAAACAAATGAGTACAGCAGTCCTAACTTAACAGTCCCTAATATATACAAATATTTGCTATTAAACTTAGAAACTGACTTTGAAAATTGGTTACTTTTGATTGTTTGAGTATAGAAGGAGGGACTAAATACTTTGTTAGTATTCTTAAAGAATTTAGATGTGGGACTCAAAAGAAACATTCAAATGTACAAATACCATGACAGATAAATATGATTAGAAAGTCACAAAGTCAATATATCACAGTTTAATAATGTCTTACTTTGCTTTGCTTTAAAATAGTTATGTCCCAATGAGGCAATGGTATGACAGACATCACTTGATATTACTAGGCATTAATGATTTATTTCCAGAAACTACCCTCTTCCCCAGAATTTATGGCATGAAATACAGACTACAGATACTTGCAATACATATGAAAGAATGTATACTGTATGACTAGTCATGGATGACTAGTCATGGATAAGCAAGGAATTCTAGCTTATCAATACCCCACTTACAAACATAAGCATAAAAACAATTCAAACTGTTACATTAAATAAATTTTTATTTTATAAATAAAAGTTATTCTTTAATTTAGCCAATAACAAGTCTAACCAAATATTTGCATTCCTTGAATAATCATAACTGCTACCTACTCCTCTAAAAATCTTCTGCAGAGTATTTATAACTGGAATTTTGTAGTCCTTATGAGATATAATTCAATAGTAACTACCCTTTGGAAAGGCAGTATGAATTTGATAACACTTAGAAATAAGTGGGTTAAATTAGATGCCCTCAACAGCCACTTCTAGATAAAAAGTCTATATTATTATAATTATTTTAGATTAAATAGAACTATCAGGTATAGTGGAAAATGCATTTCAAGAGGAATGTCAGTCTGGCTCTATGCCAAGTCAGCTAACCAGTCTTCAAAACAAGTATATCTCCAAGTAAAATTGAGCCATCAGTACCCTTCTTTTCTACAAAAACTCTGCTCTCAGTCTTCATAGCTGGTCCAAGCTTGTACCCATTCCAAATCCCTTAGAGAAGTTTTTCCACCCATGAGGACTTTGTTATATGCTCTCTTCTCTAATCTGCTACTGCCAGTGCTCTTTTGATTTTACTCCAAAACTGCTGTTTGCATTCAGTCGTCATCTCTGAAGCCTATAAAAACCCAATCTGATCCATCTTGTCATGGAAGAACTGGCCTCTCCTGACATTTGTGGACAGTCTGCTGGCAAATCTGACCTTTAGCACACAAGAGGGAGAAGTGCAAGGTAACTTGTCAAGGGTTATGAAAGTAGAATAGAGAACTGTGTCTAAAATATGATACTGTATGATGTCACAGAAAAGCAATAGGACCTAGAGCTGAATGACACATTTGAATCCTAACTGCCATTTAATGACTAAGTAAATGAACTTGGACAAAAGTTCAACTCTATGACATACAAAGTGCTCACCCAATTCAATGCTATTTATTATGAAAACTCTCTACCACATAAAACCAGCAAAATGAACAACAAATGCCCTTCATCTAGCTTAAGAACAGTGATCCCTATTCAATCTTATTTATTCCCCAGTCAATACGTCTTCCCTAAAGCAAATATAAGTATCATACTATTTGTTTTTTTTTTTTTATTCCAAGGTTTTATTTAAAAAAAGAGTAAAATGTTTTCTTTACTCTTGGTTTTATTTTTTTTTCCAGTTGGCTTTATTAAAGGAGTCATTAGTTGTAGAGCAACCAAGATATTATAATAGCTTCTGCATACAGGGTATTTACAGACAAAAAAAATATAGGTCAAGGTTATTAACAAAAGAAGAGACTTTTCAGGTACAACCATCTCTCAGGGAAGGGGCATGGGCTAATAAGTGGCTTATTCCTTGTGCTAATTGCTAGGTTGAATGGTAATTTTACTTTCAATTGTTTGAAACACACAGTCTTCCATAGCGGCTGGACCAGTTTGCATGCCCACCAGCAGTGTAAGAGAGTTCCTTTTTTAAGTATCATATTATTTCATCTGCAAACTTCACTGATCTATTTATAATGCAAACCCACTGGTATTACAATATCAACAAAATTAATTCTATAAAGTCAACTAATGTCCAATTCATGTTCAATATTTTCATTATTCTAAATTTTTCATAGTTGGTTTCTTTTAAATAGGATCCAACTATACATTCAATGATTTTTTTAAAATCAGATAATAAAAGAGAAAAGCGCTAATAATAGGTATAAACTTGAATTGCTAATGTTGTGCTTTGGTATAAAATAGATGACTTACTCCAAAAGAAACTTCTAGATCCATATTTTTTCAATATAGAAGTCACTAGTCACATATGGCTATTTAAGATGAATCCTAGTAAAATTAAATAAGAATAAAATTTCAGTTTCTTAGGAACAGTGCTAAGTAACTATTGAAAAGATGGCATGACATAGTAATGTCTGCATCGGTAAGTGACAGTCAGTCTTATAGCACAAATGATACACCTTACAGGAAATGCTTCTGGGTGATGCTGCTCTAGAGAAAACATACCTATACACCAGTTAGATTGTCTTTCATAAAACATATCTCACTACAAGCTCAAGATGCAGAATCACAGATGGCTCATTCAAGCGCCCCATGACCAACCAGATGAACCTCAGTCTAGGACTCCAGAAGACAAGGAAATGAGTCACAATCTACAAATGATTTGTTTTCAAAGTTTGCTTGCAGTCTGTTTTGAACTCAAGAGCATTTTCTTCAGTTTCCATGTTACCTGTAAGGCCCTAATCAACTCAAAACATGGCTGAAATGTTAGATAATGAAGAGTAGGAAGAGAAAACCATTACTGCTATTATATGCTAGTCTGGAACCACATAATTATGCATTGTGAATTTCTGCATTCATTTAAATGTGTTTTTCAGGGTAGACTGGAAAACAGTGCTACTGAAAACATGTCTCAACCCCCACTCTTTCGCCACATCTTCCACAGTGGAGACAATGTAGCAACAAGGAAAGCTGATGGAAAAAACTTTCCTTGGGAAAAGCCCACTCTCAGCATCAATCAAAAATATGCAATATTATAATTATCTTATAAATATGAATAAAATCACACAATGCTATTAATTCCTTATAATTTACTTAAGTTCAGTGATATAACTATTTCGCCTGATTATTTCCGCTATACATCATAGTTTAAAAGTAAAGAAAATTTTATACAGTGTAAGTAAGACTGGTAAAGGTCTTTCAATTCTTAACAAAGAAAGACATCATAGACTAAAAGGTTTCTAGACAGGATTATAATTTTTTAATTATATATTCCCAAAATACTGGAATATATAATTAAAATACAAAGGACTAGGTGAAACATTTGTAATATATAATGTAACTTTGTAACACAAAGTGCTAATAACATTCTTAAATAAAGATTTTCATAAATAAGGAAGAAGCAATAGAAAAATGGATAAAAATAAAGGAATAAAAAAATAAAGCAATTTTTAAGGGAAGAAATAAATATGGCTAAATTAACAGGAAAATTTTCTAGCTTCACTGATAGTACCAAGAAATATAAATCAAAACAAGGAAATGTTTTCCCTATCAAGTAAACAAAAAAGATAAAAATTAATTAGTTAGTAATCCCTGGCATCATTCATACGGGGAGGCTTACTAGTGAGAGCAAAGCTATTGGCACCTCAACAGTACAATGAGTGTCTTTCTTAATGTTCAAGGGAGAGCAAGTATATATACTTAATGCAAGTCCTCACCCCACTGAAAACACAAACTACATCACAGAAATATTGAAAAGATATTTCAATAGCTATGGTAGAGAATTTTATTAAGAAGATGGGCATGCAAAATGGAAAAACTTGACTTTTCTGTAATATTACTTTTTCTCCTGTATTTCACATTAAGGCATTTAAAGTCTTTCTAGTCTGCATCTTCTCTGCATTGCTTCTTGGCATTGACTCATTAAGTATTCTTCATCTGATTCAAGGCAAAATATGCTTCTGATCAAATATGCACTCACATGCTCTTTGGCAAGCTACAAACCAAATTAGAAAAATCATAAATCTGGTGCTAAATGTTCTGGAGAGATGGTATATGCTATACCTTCTTTATCAGAAAAGAACACATATGGATTGCAATATGTCAACAAACTGCATCTGTGACTTTCCTTACTCCTAATTTTAAAAATCATAGAAATATCAATAAAATAAGTTATACAACTATATGTGGATTAATAACAAATCTAGCACCTTCTCAAAAGAAAATCATTAAAAATTACTTTGAAAAACACTCAAAATATACTCAAGATGTACATTTTAAGAATGATATCTGCATAAAAGCTAAAAATACATTTGATATCCCAAAGCTCATAACAAAACTGTTATGAATATCACTTAATGAATATAGTTCTCCAAAGAAAGTTTGTTGTTAGTCTTAAAGTCTTTTTGATCACTTCAAATATGTTTTTTTTTTTAAGAAAATCTTCCGTTCCCCTGTTCAAATAAACACAGAAAAAAATGATCAATTATCACTCACCTTTTACTATATAGGATATGCACACTATTCTCATGCCACAATTCTGTCACTTCACCTTAAAATCATTTAAAAGTAATTACAGCATTAATGTCAACACAGTAAACACAATTCTTTGCAGCTTATAGAAATTGGAATCTACAAACATAATTCTGTATTTACACTATATTTACCCTAAAAAATTATAAAGCCTTCTTTTCAGGACATAAGACATATTAATAAAAAATTAAGATATGACTAATCAAATTTAAAAACAAAAAAAGTATCTTCATTTAAAAGTCTTTATAAAATAATCTAAACCCTCTCATACATATTTTATAAAATCTTTAAGAAACATTAATTTTTAAAAACTCATTGCAATTGTTATTCAATAATATTTATTTCAGGGTCAGTATTTGTGAAGATCTGAGCTATGTGCTATGAAGAGCAGCACGAGCCAAAAGATGCATTTTTTGGATTTAACAAGGAGAAAAACATTTAATAAAACATATAAGACATGCACATCTTAGAATCAAGAAATTTCACAGTTTAAAGGAATATTGAAGTTTGTTTAACCCAATAGAAGTTACTACACATGAGTTATCCTATACAAAACAGGAAAATTTTTGCCTGATTTCTTAAATGTTCACCTTTACATCTACATTAAATTAGGAGGAAACTTCTCTTGAATTATTCTACTTGTAAGGTCCCTGGCACTACTTATCCACTTCTTTTTTTGTTCTATAGGTTTAATTTTACATGCACAAACAACAAATATCTATCAGTTATTATATGTTGTAAATATTATATGTTGTAAATATATGTTGCAATTTTTCATTAACATTATTCATATAGAGTATTAGCTTTGTTTTCTGGGTTTTTCCCCATCTTTTTTGATGTAGAAAAACTATGGCTCATTCTTTTCATGTTTTCTAACTTGAAGCCACTGTTAAAAAGAGTAGAGGGTAATCAGTGTTTTCATCTAATAGTTATATGGGTTCATTTAAAAAATTTATCCAATCCATGCCTTTTATACCTCCAGAGTGGCTCACATACACATTCCATCATTCCAGTTCACACTGCATTGACTGGCAACATGGTACCTACCATAGAAAGAATACCAGGATGGATGTAAAAGACTTAGGACATGAATATCAACTTTGTTCTGAATTTGCCTTGAGGTGTACACATCACCTATGTATCATAGGACATATATATATGTACATACATATATACATACACAATTATAAGGGTCTCTAAATATACATATAAAACATACACATTTATATGTATGACATGTATACAAATGAAAGTTATTTTTTATCAAGACCATTATAACATCTCACCCAATCTCATACAAAAATGTTCAAATTTAATCTTTCAGTTCTCCAGTCTTTTACCCTGTCAAGATTATTTATTTATAATGACTCTTAATGTTCTGAAATTTTTTTCTCCTTTGCAAAAAGAATAAAACTGAAACTTCTTAGCATAGATTTCAAGGTGCTTTATTATCTAGCTCCACCTTATCTCTCCCACCTCCTTCCCAGTACATGCCTTCTATCATCCATGTTCTATCAAGCTACAACCCTGTAATTTCCTTTCTCCAAATATACCCTGCATTTATGCTGTTCCCTCTAGTCTGGAATTTCCATTTTAGGAAACTTCTCCTTCAAGGTCCAATTCAAATATCACCTCAATAACACCTCCACTGATTCTTCATCAAGGTAAATGACCCATATTCTACTTTGTAAATAGAAGGATCTTTATAATTCTCTCTCTCCAACTAGAGTATAAATTCCTGAAGGACAAAGACAGTGGAAAATTCACCTCTGACTATCCATTACAGCAAGTCTTAAGTATACAGTAAGCATTAATGACATATGTAGATGTGAATTACAAAAATAAGGCTCCTTTACATCTTAATTCCAAAAAAAGAATAAGCATTCGAAAGTTAAAACTTTACAGTGAAAATGCATAATCAACAAATGATTACTTGCAGATATCTCTTTAAATGAAATGGATTAAAAAAATTGAAATACATGATTAAGCTTTAAGCTAAACAAAAATACTGTTTGGTGCTCCCTCTGCTGGCTTTGCAGCAGCAACTAAACAATGTTGAACAATAACATCACAAAGAAGTAAACATAGATTTTGTTTATCTGCTCTGTAACTCCTGAATATAAACAGAGTTAAAATTTTTCATTGAGTGCATTTGAAAATCACCCTACCTGTTTAAAAAAAAAAAAGGCTGGTTTATGAAAATTGTTTATAAAGACACAAAGCTCATCTTACAATTTTAATGATAATGTCTATTTATACCTTTGCTTTCTAACTAAATCACCAGTATGATATACAAACAATTTAAATCTTCACTGAAACTATTGAGAAGCAAAGTAGAAGGAGATTTATTTATTTATTTATTTATTTATTTATTTATTTATTTATTTGCTTTAGAATTAATTTGTAGTTTTTAAAAACTGATTAGGAACATAAGAGGTTAAATTCTTCTTGTGTTTCTAAACAGAGTTATTCTGAGTACCCTGAAGGCATTTAATTCCAAAACAGGAAGCCACAGAAAGGAACACTTGGTTACACTAATGTTATGCAGATCTTTTGGAACATATTTTCCTAAACACTTGCTGAAAGAACCTTTTCTATACTGCACGCTATCACATGGAGTTGGAGAAGGGTCCCATGGATACGGCAGCACAGTGACTGCTCAAAGTGCCCTTGATTACTTACTTTCTAGATTTTTCTCTACTTTTCTTCCTTTAAATGGTCCTCTGCTTGCTCATAGAAAGAGTGGTGAGAAAATCAGGTTGTAGTTAGAGAATGTTTATTCACACACTATAGTCCTGTTATGTTACATATGTGTACAAAAGGGATGATTTAGAACTGATACCATTGTATGACAGCCTGAGATAGGCAGAGACATCGCTGTTAAGATCACAGTCCTTTTACATAAACTCCAGTTTTTTATTATTTAACTCTACCGTAAAACCTCTTTCACCTAAACTATGTTAAATGAGATCTCACCTTTTTCACTGAAGCAAAGAAAAATCATAAAGCAGAGGAAAGTGGAAAGAGCAAAGGGTTCATGTAATTAAGTGAAGTGGATGGTGCAGCTACATCTGTTACAGAGCAAATCACTGAGTGCTGTTGCTGTTTCCCAATGTATCAAGAAAGGCTTCAGATCACCAGTGATCAAAAAGGCACTACCTGTGATCCCATGATGAGACCGATGGACTAAACACTAGATCCATTTTACGTTTCTGAGGTGCTGAGCTGCACTTTCGTAGGTGTGTGGTTGGGGTGAGGAGGTAGGGAGAGTGAAAGAAAAAAAAGTTACTGAGCTGCAAGGCAATGAAAAAATTACATCAAGGTGAGTGTATTTTTTTCATTTGCCGTTTGATTTCATATACCATTTCAATGCCATGTTTAAAAATAGCTCTTTTTCTTAGTTTCTGTCTTAGTTTATATTCAGTTACATTTTAAAGAAAGTAAATGATCAGTGAGCAATTATCCTTCTGTGTTGGAAATTAAGGTTTCATGCACATTCTTGATTATCCATAAAAATGAGGTGCAGTAATATTAGAGGCACTAGTCTAGTCAGAAGAAGCCACGTAGGGAAAATAGTCAATATATTTGGATTTGCTTATGGTTACTCTCAAAGAATTTATGAAAATATTTATTCCATTCTTAATGCTTAGGCACTAAGAATTTTGTTGAAATCAGCTATGATAGCATCAGAACAGTATTTTTAGGCCATTCTGCAGAACATGGAAATTTTCTTTTTTTCTTAAAGCATCTCCATGTGAAAGAGAAAAAGGGTTTAGCCACTGCAGTGTGCCGCCACTGGCATTCTCACACTGGGATCGGTGACCCTTATCCTCTAGCCCTCCACTTGGGACCGCCGAGAGACTGGTTGGTGAGTGGGCACTTCCCAGTTAGGGTCACAGGACAATGGCAGCCAGGCACAGAGGAGGAGGGAGAAGGTCGAAGCATAGAAGGATATTCCCAGGTTCACTCTGACTCTGTCGCCCAGTGCACTGCACGACAGCTTCTAAAATGCTGAGCTGCTGTCTTTTTTGGCAAGGCTGTCAGATCATTAGATTTGTTTTTGGATTTTCAGCTCATGAATATGTCCTCTAATGTTCAGAGGGCATCTTCATTGAAATGTACAATTACATATATAGTTAGTTGCAAAGAAACCCTTCCATCCCATCCCCAAAGATTTAACAGCAATTCTTCATCATACAAGGATTCATTTCACTTTAAATTATCCAACATTCTACTCTGAAATGATACAACAAGGTTTCAGAGCTGTAAATTAGCTGGCAGTTAGACAATATCTAATAAAGACATTCTGAAGTGTAGAAGAAAAATATTCAGAAAATGTGATCATTTTCATTTAACATAATATATACCCAATGATGAATGAATACAGGAAACTAATGGTGTGGTTTGATGCAAATGGAAGTGGTACCTAATGAAAGTTTTGCTTCTTCCATTTCTCAGAGTAATCAGTTTACCCCATTAGCCAATACCAGTGCAGTAAACTACTAAACAATTTCTGAACATTTCTGTAAAGAAAATTTAATTTCTAAGTGAAACAACTGTTTTCAGTAGTGTAAATATCAAGGAAGGTTATTTAATAGACTCAAGACATACTGATGTCATTATTGGCAAATATGTGACATCAAACACTGACACCATTAAGTGTTCAACGTAGTTCAGTATTTCTAGATTCTATGTCACAGTATGAAATGTTGACAAAAACAACTTGCGTATGCCATACTTATGTAGTAAAACTACAAGATTAAAGGACATTTAAATGAATATAGCTTTACATTTTAGATGCCTTTTCCCCAGAAAAGAGTAATAAAAGACCGTTACCTATGATGATGATTCAATTTAATTTCAATGATAAAGCTTAAGTTCTTTCTCAGTTTTAAGCAAGAAAATATTTAAAGGTAGAGTTTAAAAAGTTAATGTAGTAAAACAGTGTATTTTAAAAATATTAGTAGTTTTAAACTGCTATACCTCTATCTATAGTTTTCGGCTGATCCCAACATGGAAGAGAAATGAAGATTTATAGCCAAAACTATGCTATGAAAATATTTAGGGCAAGTTATGTGTGGCTTGTATTTTTGTATATTGGAAAATCCATTTGAGTATCTAAAAAGCACAATTAAACAGTGTTGACCATCGCAGTCTTAATATTTTGTTTACCTATTTGAAGTCTAAAAACAAGGTTTGTTTTTTAGATGACAATTTCTGATTTGGCAAGCAATAGGTTTTCTCCTTCTGTTTCTAATGGAGGCATCCAATAACCATTGTGTCTAATTTCTTAGTACTATCTACAACAGCAAGAATGAATACAGGTCTAAATATAGGAGTATTTTCAGTTTACTTCATATAGACTTATGATGCAGACAAAGTACCATATAGTCTAAACCTACAAAACTTAAAACTTTAGTGTATTAGATCTTTTAATTGTATAATTGTGAGTACAATTCAAAATATATACCATGCCAACACCTTAATATTTTCCAAACTCATGTAATTCAAACACCAAAAGAAAATAGAAATCCTCCATAAAGATTGAAGCTCTGTATTTTTTCTGCCATAATCTTAAAATCTGTCTTATTGCTATATTAATCAAAATGTGGGAAAATTATCAAAACTTTTCATGGAAAATTAGTGAATAATAAAATTCGTAAACTTTATTTATCATAAACTCATTAAAGAAAGATTGTTACAAGTGTGAAGTCATTATATATGTTCCCCAAATCTTACTTCACTGTGCTTTCCATTAAAGGCATATGCTGGCTTAGGAATATGCTGGCTTCTAATTAACATGAAAAACAAGATTTGTATACTAAATATTTACTATAAGAAACACTTGTCATTATTAACATGCAGCAAGTAGAAATCTAATTATATCAATATCCTTTATAAGGAAAGTTAATCAAACTAAAACTCAGTATGGCTTATGGACTTACATTGATGAAGTTTTGGTCCATCGTATTGGAAGGAAGTATGCAAATCAGGTCTCTACCTAATACTTCTTGATAGGCAATTTCCTAGTCACTTTTGAATGTACAATGACAGTGACATCAGGACCCACAAAAAAGCCCATTCCATTTGGAAAAGATGAAGTATGACATAAGTTTATTTATATTTAATAATTTTTTTAAAAATTTCTACCTACTGTCTTTTTTAACTAAGCTATGGTACAAAAATGAAGTGGAAGTGTTTGGGAAAGTCTGAAGGTTTCTTATAAGAGAGAAGATATCCCCTGTCCTCACACCATACCCATTTCCTGCTGTCTGGAACAGAGATAAAGTTGCATAAACTCCAGCAACTTAGCACGAGGTGAATGTGAGTATGAAAATAATCATGCACTAAAGAACTCAGAGTCAGAATCTTCAGCCTCTGTAGAGCTGCTTCGCTAGTCTTGGAATATCTTGCCCCAGACTTTACACAAGAGAAATATCTATGTGGGTACTCTTATTATCCACAGCCTAGTAAGGAACTCATAAAATGAGTCTAAACATAGCCTCAGTATTTGAAAAGTTAACACCACCTTTACCTATAAAATTCTCAATTTCCTCACCATTTGAATCATCTTCTTTCAAATGGGTTCACAATCCTTCCTAAAGTTTCAGAATAGAACTCAAGGAAATCCACCAGATGTTATCTGGTCAATACAGAAAACAGAAGGACAGTTAACTCCCACTCCCATGCCCCCCTATCAAAGCAGTCATTCATTTGTCTCTTCACCAGTCCTCAAAGCTACAGATTCATACTGTAGGTCTAGGCAGTCAAGAAAATCTAGCTTTTACTTGGCTTTGCTGTTTCCCCTCCCCCACCTAGAAATGCTATTAAACCAGGCTTTCCCTACTGTGCATTTATATAATCATTTATTTTGTTCTCTTTAAGTGTAGAACTCCAGCTTTCTCCTTATTGCCTTATTTCTTATTTATAGTCTACAATTCCATACAATGGAAATAAAATTTGAGCCCAAGTTTGGAACCTAAGGTATCCAAACTAATTAATTATCCTCAGCTTCTATTTCTTGCTTTTTTGGTTAGCAAGTATACTGTGTCCCCACCAAGATCTTGATAAGAACTTGTTATAATGAAGTGAAAGACAGAGCACGTCAGTGATCCCATGAAGACATCCTTCCCAAAGAGAAGGCAGCACATGATCAGTACTGTAGGGATGCTGGTCCAACCAGTTCTGAGTCCCAAAGATCTGGAACCGTGGGAGATCCATGGGTGGTGTTCAGGAAGCCCTGCCCCCAACGGCTGACCCCTGAAAGGAACTAGCAGGTGAGTGTGCTATAAAAGGTGGTGGGGGGGGTATGTTGCATTAATTTATTTAACAAACATTTGAAAACAGGAAGTCACTGTCTCTTTAAATGAAAAAAATATTATTAGTACAGGGTGGGGACTTGACTAGTGATTGATTGATAAAGCAGTGTAAATTCTATAACCGCCCCATTTGCATAGATATTGATTGCAGTGGGCTTCAAAAGACTGATTATGCTGCTTTTCAGATTTGAAATGAGTGTCTTGTACCTTAGCCCTACAGAAAAACCAAGATAGCAAATGCTAAAGAACTTAAATATGCACATGTGAAAATGTATTTATGATTAATGATAATTTATTAAGTGTAATACTGTGCCAAATTAATATATGCAGAGTGAGACTGACTTCTACTGATGGGATTATCTTGTTTATGATTACCCTTATTGACTTTAAAAATCCTACATAACTATTTTCTGAACAAGAGGCATAGGTAGAACATACACAATGCAAAACACTGAGATATTGATTATATTGTCACTGTTAATTTGATGTAGAATCAGTTACTGCAAATTAAGTGTTTATTATATTTATAAAAATACATACAAAAATGATATTTAATAAACATTCATAAATTTATATACTTCTAATTAAGATAAATACACAAAGTACATTACTGTTCATTAATTAAAAATTACAGCAATATACCTTAATTAAGTTACACCTTAATAGATTATTCAATAATCAATTATTTTTAAATTAATATAAAACCTTTTTATCAATCAACATATTTTCCAATTTATTCAACTAACATGAAATACAGGACAAATTACATCCATTCATTTCATTTTGAGGCTAAATTTTTATTTCCAATGAATGAACATATTTGAGTTTGGCTGATATATTAGAGTTTTTAGGTATTTTTTTCCCAATGAGTAATTTGAGAAAATATAAATCGAGGTGAGGTTTGCAGTTTGAACCATTTTGATAGCTTTTTTCTTTCCCATTTGGTGAAAGAAAGAAGATCTACGAGTTAGTATGGTTTTGTCTAGTTTTTGGTTCATGGTTCATGTCAATTCAATTCCCTAGATAAATCTAAATTAAATTAAATTAAAGCTGTAATACTGTTTTATTGCTCTTATAAGGTTCATTTTTCTATTTTACTTCAATGCTGTCAACAAGTCTGTGTGTTGTGGGTGAGCTGGACAAAGGTCCATGCAATTTGGTTGGGGTTGGGGTCCAGGCTGACTTATGGGGATCATTTAAAGGAGAACCATCTATTCAGCACTTGTGGACTCATATTGTTTCTTGCAGATGACTAGGACTGTTTCGGTAAATCTTTTTCAATTCTGAATGACCTGAAAATTTTTATTGGTCCCTCTAACTAATAGCTTTGTTTTAAATCAAATCGAGTATGGATGTCTAAAAACAATGGCTCCTTTGTTTTCGCTCAGTTAGCAAATGAGTGAAAATATTAGCAAATAACTTAAAAAGAAAAGGCTGAGTTTAACTTAAAAAAATTAAATTCATTATTAACATATTTTATTTATTTAAACAAAATATTAAATGTAAGGAGTGACTTAAATGTTTTGTTCTTGTGTCTCAAAACTAATCTAAATTAAAAGTAATCAATACCTTACTTTGTCTAAGTTTTTGAGAGCTAAGATAAAAAAAAATTTCTTGACTGCTGACTAAAAAACCAAAGATTACAACAGAATCCAGATGAAATGGCACAAAGGAAAACAATGTTTTGAAAGTACCAATTCATTCTTTTCTGTACAGTATTTCTTTTTTTTTTTTTTTAAGTCAGTTGAAATCCATTCTTTCTCTTCTAGTTCTCCTGCTCTAGTGTGTGCCTCCCTTCTGGGCACACAATGCTGTAAGCAGAGTGTGGTAAACACCTGAGTTTTACAAGATTCCTTTGGTTTTATGAACAATGTGAATAACAAGAAAAAATTCTCCTAGAGTAGAAATATATCCAACACTTGCACACTACTAGCTAGGCATCTTCAATTATTAAAATGGAAGTTACTGTAATGGGAAGTTACTGAAAATGTATCTTAAATTATATTACCAAAAAATGTATCTTAAATTATATTACCAAAAAATGTATCTTAAATTATATTACAAAAAAAAAGATTGTTTTGGTTTTAGTTTTTAAACATGGCTATCTTATTATTGAGGTACAAATTCTTGTAGCATGAATTTATTGTAAGTCCTCTTGAGACTTCTTTGAGCAAACATTGTGCTATAATTTCAGATGGTCCCAGACCTTCTGATAAACCTTTTCACATAATTTAAGCAATTGTGTAAAAGACTTTCTAAATATTTTGATATTTTGAATCATCATAGTCTTGTGACCTTTGATCTTTACTCAGGAATGTTTGAATTTGAACAAAAAAATGGTATTTTAAAATGTTAATACCAATATTTGTAGGGATAAAGGTCATTAACATCTGTAATAACAATAATACTTTATATTTACACAGTATTTTTCCTCAAGAAAGAAAATTCCTTCATAAAAAAATCATGATTGACTTAAAATTATTTTGCAAAAAATTAAAATTTAAGACATTTTAGTGATCACTGGTTATAATTTTACAGGGAATTTACTTTGCTAAGTTTAAAATTAGAATAAATTAATGCTTCAAAAAGCATACACAACTACTAAGTGAAGGGAGCTAACTTGCATTACTCTTCATTTAACTCTGAAAAAATTTCTAGGTATTCATAGGTACCTCTTTTTAAGTATTTCTTTGTAGGGTTTCAGAAAAATGCATGAAATGAAATAAACATGAATAACTAACTAAAAGACAGGATATTATTTGACCAGATGCTTTTACAAAAATATATGTGGTAGGGCACAGTATGAAAGAAAATGGGGTTACTAATTAATGATTTATTTTGTTTAAATAAGAGCATTGGTCTATATTTGATCACAGAAACTTTCACTTTGGAATGAAATGCTAAATTATGAGTCAGCTCACACTTTTCAGTGGGATGTTAGCATCAGTAAGCAAACTGCAGTATTTGGGATGGATGGGTTCCATTATAAGCTCTCAAGACTTCAATAATGAAGCTGGCCTAGTTAGCCCACAACCTATGGATCCCTCTCCTTAATGTCTCAGAGCCTGGCGTAGGCACTCATCAAGAAAATAATACAATAATGGAAGGTGAAGCTAAAGGGCTAGAGGGCAGCAAAAGAAATTGCAAAGCAGTGTTGATATCTCCGACTAGAGAAGATTGTGAGAAATTGAAATAGCAATATCTCAACAGGGGGAGGGTTCCGTTTTGAGCTAACTTTGGATTTAAGTCATGCCACAGGAAACATATCAGAGAGATAAAATCAGTTACAAGGTCTAAGTTGTTCTAAAATAAATATGAAGTTAGACTTATAAGAGCAAAATTTTAAGCTGCTCTACTAATAGCAAAAAATGGCTGAAATTGACATCTGCAGAAATTTTAAACCCAAATCATCTGACAAAATAGACAAATCTTAGAAATAGATGTGTGAGTGCACCTGCTTTTCTCACAGCAGTGCATAAAAATATTCCAAATCCAGACAGACTGTAGAACTGATGCTTTATAAGTCTTTATTTGACTATGAAATGATATCTATGTGAGAGCTAATGTGCCAGTGTTTTCACTTGAAAGATTAGTAATGTCTTTGGTAATAAGCCCTGGTCTGACGCCACATTATTAGTGACAAGAAACTATATTTAAGGCAAAAGCAAGAAGATGATATATACGTCTTGCCTCTGTGAAATCTCCAGACCTGGGTCAACACAGGAGCATACAAGTATAAAGAAATGTTTTCATTTGAAGAGTTGAAGATCATTAATGTCTATTAATTATCCTATTAAAGTAACACACCTTGTATTAAGACAAACTATGTTCTTCAACCTAGTAAGAGCAGTTAGAAAATGCAGAAGGCTGAGTGACCTACATGAAGAAGGGCATCAAGCCACTTGCCTGACTTCTTCAAGTCAATAGTAACCTTTGCACCTCCTGCCTGAAGGCACCCCACCCCAGCTAGAATGGGTGGTCAAGCAGGAGCCAGGTGGGCCAGGGAAGGTAAGGAAAACTACCAGCTGCAAGTATAGCACTGCTCCTGGTCAAAACCTTAATGAAACAAAATATTCTTTGATTCTCTTAATAGAAGATCACATTTTAGACAAAAATTGAGATTAACTGAAATTAAAGATGGCAGCTCTCATACAGAGATAATTAGTATTTGCTAATTGCATCATGGTAATAATAAACCCATTCTATCATCCAAATAGATTTTAAGCTTGGTTTAAAAAAAAGTATTCTCATTCCCTTATGTTTTTCAAAATAATTATAAAAAATAAACTACCCTTTACAGAGCATTTATATTACTTGTGATATAAATATCATATTATATGCTACATTTGAAAATAATGACTTTGAAAACAACTAAAGTTAGGAATGTTATATAACTTGCCCAAGATCACCTCAACATAAAGAGCCAGGAACTCAAACTTGGATCTTGCTTTTTATATCACTAAGGTCTCCCAATTGACCAGTCCTGGGTTTCATTGCCATTTAGTTTCATCTTAGAACTCCAACTACTTTTTTTGGAAACTTTTAAAGTTTCTCTGTGGAGGTTTCCTTTCTGTTATCTTCCTTTTAAGTTATAATGAAGGTATTTTTTTTCTTCTTGTTTCTCTTTCTTTTTATTTTATCAGCTATAAATCTATACAAGCTCATTATTTTGAAAGGTCAAAAATTAAGAATAAAAATGAGAAAATGTAAAATTACCTGTAATTTTACCTTCCAGAGAAAAACTGTATGAGTATGTTAGGTGTATGTAAGTGTTAAAATGTTTTTCACGGTATAATCCATACATATATAAGCATATGTGCATACAGGATACCACTGATTTCCCATTACAGTGAGATATACATTTTTAGAAATAAAAATATTTTCTTCAATAAATTTAAGGGATTGTTTATTAGGATAGATTTCTAGATATGGAATTGTTATATCAAGTAATAATTTTAAATTTTCATGCATTATTACTAGATTTCATTCAGTAAGACTATATTCTAAATGTATTAGTACCTAAGACATTTGTAGTCTAATTGTATTAGTACCAGTTCATCATCCATGCATGTTCTTATTTTTTATACTATCATAGTTTAATTTAATAATAATATTATTATTTTATTATTATTTAATTTAATAATATTATTATATTTTAATTTATTTAGATATAAATTTTACATCTTTGAAATCCCAGGGATTCACCTCCCCACCTTTCCCACCATTCCTCACCTTTCTCCCTTGCCCCAATTTGTGTTCTTCAGTTTGGTGGTTAGCTTGTTTTGACTTTTCCTAATGGCTTTTGTTTATTTTTTTTCTATATCCCATTGGTTTCTGTCTTTTTTTTACTTGTTTCTGCTAATATGATTTATTCTAAGTACATCCATGTTACCATAAAATCATCAAATTTGTCATTTTTAATTGGTGAGTAATATTTCATTGTGTATATATACCACAGTTTTTTCACCCAGTCATCTGTTTGGGGGCATTTAGGTTGCTTCCAAGTTCTTGCAATTATAAATAATGCCCAAGAAAATCCACAGAAAAACTGCTTGAGATAATAAACCATATATAAATAAATTATTAAAAAGAAATAATAAATCAGTTCAATAAGGTAGTTGGATACAAAATCAATACACAGAAGTCAGTAGCTTTCCTATACACAAAAAGTCAAATAGAAGAAGAAATCAAAAAACCATTCCATTTACCATTGCACCAAAAAAATTAAATACCTAGGAATAAACTTAACAAAACACGTGAAAGAACCATACAAAGAAAACTTTAGAACACTGCTAAAAAAGAGAGAAGAATTCATAAGGAAATGAAAAGACATTCCCTGCTCATGGGTTAGAAGAATTAATATCAAAATGGCCATCCTACCAAAAGCAATCTACAGATTCAATGCAATCCCAATAAAAATCCCAATGACATTTTTTAAAGAGATAGAACAAATTCATATGGAATAACAAAAGACCTCAAATATCAAAAAGACTCCTGACCAGAAAAAAAGAGAATGGAGGTATTACAATTCCAAACTTCAAACTACACTACAAAGCCATAATAATTAAAACAGCTTGGTACTGGTACAAAAACAGACAACAAGAGCATGTTATTATTTTTTAACCCTCTCAATCTGATGATAATTTCTCTTTGATTAGCATTGGGACAAAAAAAAATGTACTTAATGGTGATTTTCATTTTTTCTTTTGCTAGCTGCCCACTAACAAAAGCAAACAGACAAAAATAACTTTTTCACTACAATATTTCATCACTTTCTTATTGACTTACAAGACTTGCTTCAACATCATTAATAGGGAAGAGTAATTGCAAATACTTTCCTCAGTTTGTCATTGCTATCAACATTGTATACAGTAACTTTTATAGTACGGTAGTTGTTTTTAATATAGTAAGATAAAACTATTACTTGCTAACTAGAGTAATTGGGTTTCTGAAGACCTCTACCTTCATCCAAGAAGTAATAGGGAAGAAATTTATCTCATCAGCTGAAACAAATGAAAAACCATACTGAATATATGAAGGAATAATTTTTTAAGATATTGGATATTAGGAAACAAAATGCAACCTATAGGAAACTAAGCAAAACCTAAGATAGTCACACCTTATTACCCAGAGAGACATTTCAGGCCACAAAGCAGGCAAACATAACCCAGGTAAATTTCACAACTCAGGCTTCCTATGTTGATGGAATGAAATTGGGAATATAGGGAAAGCAAGAGAGCTAAGAGTTTATAGGGTGAAAAAACAGAGAGGAGAATGTTGCACAGAAAAAAGGAGTCCCTCGGATCTCCAGCTGAGTATAGATATATGTAAAGAAAAAACACAAGTCAAAGATAACAACAATAAAGAACTATTCCAAAGTGTTAGAGAAAGCAAAACTTGCATGACCTAGGGGCAATTTGGGTTCCTACAAATAGTCATAATTCATGGGGTACTGGATAAATTACTCAGGAATTTTTGCTTCAGTATTGGGACAAAATTTTCCCTAGACAAAGTTTTTCCAGTTTCACCTAAAACAACTATATAGCACAAAATCAAAGTATATTTATGGAAATAAGAACATCCAGCAACCAACAAGGCAAAATCCACAAATGCCTAATATCTAATAAAAAATTACCAGGCATGTATAGAAGAAGAAAAATACATTAACATAAAAATTCAATCATCTGAAATTGACCCAGAAATGCTAGATTTAGTAGATAAGCACAGTAAAACTGTTACTATAGTTATACTCCATATGTTCAAGAAGTCCAGATTTCAGCAATTTTTTCCTGTAAGATACCAGATAGTAAATAATTTAGGTTTTGAAGTAGTATTATCTCTATAATAACTATTATGTCAGCAACTATAATGGGAAAAACAGTCATAAACAATGTCAACAAATGGGCATGGTTTTATTCCATTTACAAAAATTGCATTTACAAAACAAACCTAGTGGATCAGATTTGTCTTATGGGTTATCCTTTTTCTCCCTAAAACTAGAGGAAAGAAGTTAATATAGTAAGTAAATATATTGATGATATAAAAAAAAAAAGATTCAAACCAAACTTGTAGAGATGAAAACTACAATGTAAAGGTTAAATAAAGATTAGACATTACAGAAGAAAAGACTGGTGAACTTAAAGACATAGCATACTACTACCAAAATGAAAAAAGAAAATAGAAGAAAACCAAATAAATAAACCAAATAAATGCAGATCATTAAGCTGCAAGTAACTTCAAGCATTCTAATATGTGTAATTGGAGTTCCCAAAGAAGAGGAGTAAGGTAAGGCAAATAAATAGTTATATAGGTAGAAATTCACATATACAAGAAGCGTGATGAAACCTAAATACACACACACAGACAAACACAACTACATTAAAGCATATCATAATCAAATTGCTTCAAGTCAGTTCTTAAAGTATTATGTTTATACATTACAGTAATGCAAGTATGACTGACAAGCTGAAAGAATGAGGTTATCACATAATCCAAATCTATTTACATCATGAACTTCAGAAAGCAAGTAGCAAAGTTTCAGGGAGTAAGAAATTTACCTAAAACTTTATCCAAATCAACATGGTTCCTGTTTTCCTGTAGTCTTGAGGGGTATATCAGCACAGTAAGGCTTCCCAAGGCCTTACTGTCTACATCCTTTTGCAATGTGATATTAGAGAAGTGGAATCTATATATCGATTATATCTAGCTGAACTTGCAACTTGTTTTAACCAGGAAAATATGGCAGAAGGAAACATGAGTTCTGAAGTCTAGTCCTCCAGAAGCCTCAGCATCTGCCTTTACACATATGGCTCCCAGCCACCATGTAAAGAAGTTTGTTTTGGACAACTGAGTAAGATATAACAGGAAGAGAATGGGTGCAGCCTCTTAGTTCCTTCAATTCCAATTAACCCAACAGATAAAAGCTGCCTCAAAAGTGAGTCCAGATGAGACCCACAGAAGAAATATACAGAATCTTGAGAGTTAATAAATTATTGTTTTATTCTTTTATTTGACTGCATATGTCTATATTTTTTTACATCACTGTACACCCGAGTGTATATTTTTCCTATATTTTTCCCACCACCGTGTCACCCGTTAACCATCATCTTAACCTCTTATGTCCATCCCTCTCCTGATTTTACTCCCCACACCCTCCCTTGCTGTATGCTTCCATTCTGCTGACAGTTTGTTAGTTTTAAGTTTTACTTGTCCTTTATAGTTTGTTCGCTTTCCCTAAATTATTGTTTTAAGCATGGGATGGTTTAGTAGATATCAATAGATGTTTGAAACATTTTTTGGTCACGAATGCCATGTTTAGAAAACTCTTGTCACTTCACATTATAAAAATATAAAACTATATTTCTTCTAGTGTTTTTGTGTTAATCTATGATATAAAAATTATGTCCAGTCTTGTTTTTCCAAATAGTTATCTGGTTAGTCTAAAATCAATCTCTCCCTTATTGATTGGAATGCTCTCTTTAACATATCCTAAATTTTGAGGCTTAAGAGGATAAATCCAAAAGAAAAATATTCAAACTAAACTCACTTTTAAATACAGAGGCTCTTAAACTAAATTAATAGTTTCTATAAGAAACTCCATATTTCTGTTTGAAGTATATACTTGCATATTTATCATAAGCGTAATTTTTCTACATTCCAATGAGAAAATCAGAAACATATGTTTTTCAACAATTTGTGATGGAAATAGCCATTATTCAGAAAGCTTTTCAGTATTATATTCACTGCAATATGACTGTACTGGTACTAATTAACCCTGGTCTTGTAATGTGGTTTCTGCAGTTCCCTGGCTATGAATTAACAAAATGACCTTAAGTCAGTACTAATCCAACTGAAAATGCTTCTTGAAAAGGATTCACTGCAATCTACAAATATGAGATAAAACTCAAGCTATTTCTTCCACATTACAAAAAAATGAAAGGGGGTATATTTTGTTAAATTCCAGGTAGGACTGTCAACATTCAGGTCTCCTGGAGGTTCTCAGTCCCCTGAAGTGAAATCTGTGAATAAGAAGATATTTTATGAAAACCATTGTAATAACGAGATTAAATCCCATGTCCCTGCTGACAAAACATACTAATAATGTGAAAGGAGAAATATAATTCCTACCTTCAAGTAAATGATCACTGTTAGGTTGCAACTCTAGAACAGAGTTTTCCCTTATGAGTGTTATGAAGCCACTGAATTCAAGAAAAGGGAAAAAAAATTAAAGCTTAAAAAGGCGTATGTGGCTGAGAAGATATGACTCAAAATGGGGTTCCTAGAAAGTACAGTCTGTCCGCACATAACTCACTACAAAACACACGTAACTTCTACATACTAGGATTGCTCCATTTGATTTGGTCATCTCACCTAAACCCCAATCACCCTCAATTACTCTGTGGTGGTACCTAATCTCTAGACACCTCTCTTCCTTCCTCTCTCTTCTCCCCCAGCCCACGATAACATTATATTGTATGTAGAAACATTATCTTGTATGTTTTCTTGCCTTTGAATCTGAACTGGTCCTTGGACTCACTTTTGAGTGAGCATGTGGAAGTAATGCCGCATGATTTCCAATACTAGGTTAAAAGACAGTTTTTAGGGTCTCTAGCCTTTTGTAAGTGATCTGGAAAAGAAAATCACTAGGTAAGAAATACACCAACCCTAAGTCATGCTGGAGGAAATCCAATACAGCCATGGGGAGAGGACATGTAAAGATGCCCGCCAGCCCCAACCATTCCTGTCATCCCAATTGCAGTGCCAAACACACAAGAGAAGAGCTGTCACAAACATCCAGTACAACTGAGACTTCAGGTGACTATTGTCCCAGATTGTTGTTAAAGTCACAATCACTTGCAAGTCAAGATATTATGTACATATGTTTTGTATTTCAGTAAATCTCTAAATCTATTATTATTTTATGTCTATTGTTGTTTTTCCATGGCTTTATTTTGTTAATTCTATTGCCACTTTAATTTGATTCTATTATTTCATATTATAAACTATAACTGGCTTTATTAATAACAGTAATATAATGGAAAACATTTTCTCTTTGTAAGATTCACTCAATTGTTTATTAAAATTGTGGTTTTTGAACACTTTTTAAAAGTGAAAATCATGTCTTTATTATTTCTTCTCTGTTCCAAGTAGTATACCATAATTATTCAATAAAGGTTGAGAATTGCATTGGTGAATGTTGGGAAATGACCATTTGGTACAAAATTCAAACATTCTGTACTGGATTCACCATTGACTCTGTTAAGAATGTTTAAAATCCAGAATTTTTAATCAATATCTACTGCTACATCTGTTTAAAATTATTACATTTTTATTCAGCTTCAACAGTATCCATTCTAATCTTTTATTGTTCCAAAATGCATGCTATAATTAATTAATCAACTATCAATTCATTTATAAATAAAATATTTTGACATATTAAAAGCATTTGAGGGCTGAATAAGAAATAATTAGAAATAAATACAATAGTTCTGTGAGAGCTTTTGAGCAAAATTCAAAATTATTTTTCTAAAAATAATGCTTAACTTTTTGCCAGGTTTTTACAGATATCCATATTTTATTGTATTAGTTCAACATAGTTTCTTAAAAATTCACTAAAGATTTACCATAATTTAATATTGTATGTATACAATTACAATGCTCATATTTTACTATAGTTTGTGTATTTCTAGTTTAAAAAAGCCATTTCTAAGAGAAATTTTGATTGTAAAAAATTATAACTATTTCTACTTGCTAAAAACTATGTCTACTAAACTTCCAGATTTGCTTTCTACTTCATAAAAGTAAATGTATTTCTAACCATTTCAATAGCTTCATTGACAAAAGAATGAAAAGTTACTAACAGATAAAAGATTGAGAATTTATTTTAGTCCTAATGGATTCATAGTGTACTTTTCAAAGAGAAAATATGAAGTCCATCAGCCAGAAAATATATTACGAAAGGTATTTAGAATAAATTAAGGATTCTTGACTCTTAAGTGGGTCTTCAAACCGAAGCTGTCCATGAAACATGATATTAACAAAGTTACTGAAGAAAAAAGGCATCTCAACCTGTCTAAGTATCTATTTCCTGAGATATGTCTAAGTTCAAACTATGGAAGATATAAAAGAATATGTAAGCTGGGCATGGTGGCGCGTGCCTGTAAGCTTCAGCCTATGAAGCTTACAGGGGCTAGGGATCGCAGTTCAAGTCCTGCTGGAAGCAACACGGCAGGACCTAGTCCCCCCAAAAAACTGAGCATGGTGGCACACTCTGTAATCCCAGCTATCTGGGAAGCTGAGACTGGGGATTGCTTGAGTCTGCAGTACCTTGGGCAACATAAGCCTGAGGGTCCACAGGAAAAATAGAGAGACCTAGTTTCAATTTAAAGAAAAAAGAATATGTATTTAGGTGTTCCTGAATTAGAATTCTCCTATTTTCACTACCTTCTTCAGAATTTCTCAGTTTCTCACTGAGTTAGCATACGAACAGTGATAAATCACTGACCAAGGGTTCAGTCAGTCTAATTTTATCCTTTTTATCTCTATAAGGCAGACGTTTAGGGGTCAGAACTTGAAGTCCATCAAGAAAACTATATGATTGACTTAATGTGAGCAGAATGATAGAGCATCAAGTCCAAATTATAAACAAGGAGAGGCCGGGAATTTAAATCAAACTACATGGGCTAGGTCAAAGACAAATGCAATTCCCACAAGACCAAGCATAAGAGAAAGTGGAAAGAGGAGTGAAGCCAGGTGCCAAATTCAGAGTCAGGATAATAGTCATATGTCAGGAATATGGAGCTCAAATCCCAGAATGGAACAGTGAGGCACTGAGTTATTGTCACTTTCTGATCTGACTCCCTAGTAGTATAAAAGACTCTAAATGCTCTCTGTAATAACACCAAGTTCTACCTCTATCCAACTATAATGCCTTTCTTAATCTCTAAACACCTTCCCTCAATGGACCCAACAGAGCTTTTACAGTTTTTGGATCCTAAAATTTCCTCCTACAATAGTATGAGAGTCGGAATGAATCAATGACTTTTCTGTACTCCTTACCTATAAGTTCTTTTATAGGAAAATGCGAAATAACTCCAAAGAGGCAAAGCATCATACAACCTAGACTCTCTCTTAACTCTCTAGAGTTACCTAGTCATTTCTTACATAGGAAGTTTTAAGTACGAACCATACAAAATGGTATAAAATGAAAACTTTTCTTCTAAGATCAGGTACAGGGCATGGATGTCCACTTTTATCACTATTATTCAACAAAGTATTGAGAGACCCTCATTTACAACACTTAGACAAGAGAAACACAGAAAAGGGATACAAATTGGAGAGAAAAAAAAAAGTAAAACTATTTCTCTTGCAGATGACATGATAATATGCACAGAAACCCCTAAAGACTTCATTTTAAAAGCAACAAATTAGTACTATAAAGTGGTGGATTACAAAAGTCAATTTCATTCAGATATGCAAATAAACTGGAAAAGAGAGAAATCAAGAAAACACAATCAATAATTTACAGTAGCAATATAAAGTACTAAATATCTAGGAATAAATTCAAAATACAGGTGAAGAACTTTACAATGAAAACTGTATGACATTATTAAAAGAAATAGAAGACAACATGACATAATATAAACAAAGTCCCTGCTCACATATTGGAAGAATAAACACTGTTAAAATGACCATCTTAACCAAAGAAATATATAGATTAAATGCAATCCTATTAGTGTTTCAAGAGCATTACTGAAGCTTATATGACATTACAAAAGATCCTAAAATAGCCAAAGCAACACTAACAACAACCAAAAAAAAAAAAATCAGAAAAAGAAGAACAGAGGCATCACAATCCCATGTTTAAACTATACTACACAAACATATCAGTCAAAACAGTATGGAATAGTAATATAAATAGACACAAAGACCAATGAATAGAATTGCGAACCCAGAAATAAATCCATACTTACAGGGTGAGTTAATCTATGACAAAGGAAGAAAGTGGTAGAAAAACAACTGCCACATGGAAAAGAATGGAAAAGATTTTTTTGTGTATGGTAGATCACCCTCTCATACTATACACAAAGAATTAACTCAAAATGAATTAAAGATACAGGTGTAACACTTAAAACCATAAGAATAAAAAAAAAAAGAAAGCATTGAAAAAGCACTCCACAACATTAGTCTCAGTGACAAACCTGGGGACTTGACTCCAATAGTCAGGAAAAGAAAAGCAAAGATAAACAAATAGGAGGACATCAAATTAAAAAGCTGCAAAGTAAAGAAACTTTCATTAAAATAAAAAGACCGTCCACAGAATGACAGAAAATGTTTGCACATTATACATTTGACAAAGGACTAAAGAGCTCATACAACCTGATGGAAAAAAAAAAAAAAAAAACACAACTCAATCAAAAAAATGGGCAGAAGAATTAAGTAGGCACTTCTTCAAAGAAGAGATACACATGGACAGCAAGCACATGAAAGAATGTTCAACATCACATCATCAGGGAAAGGCAAATTAAAACTACAATGAGATAACATGTCTGTAAGGATGACCTATGTCATAAAGACCAGAAGCAACAAGTGGCAATGAGGATGGAGAAAAAAGGAATCCTCTTAACACTATTGACAGGAATGTAGATTAGTTCAACCCCTATGCAAAATAGCATGGAAGTTTCTTAAAATATTTGAAATAGATCTACTGTATGATACAGTAGATCACAGTAATTCCACTGTTTGGTAACTATCTGAGGAATGCAAAGATACTAATTTAGAGGGATTTATATATACACCTGTGTTCACTGTAGCACTAATTACAATAGCCAAGTAACAGAAACAACTTAAGAGTAAGACAAGTGAATGACAGACAAGTGAATTAAGATACAGTATATATACTTAAAGGTACACTACTCAGCATATGTATATTAAGGAACACTATTCAGCTATAAAAATGAGGCAAAACCTTACCATTTGCAACAACATGGATGGAACTGGAGAGGACAGTCCTAAGCAAAATGTCAGGAGAATGGCAAATACCAAATGTTTTTACTCATACATGTAATACAGAGAAACAAAACAAAGGACCAGATGAAAACAAATGAAAACAAGCCCTAGAAAGCTGGTTGTGAAACTGAGAATACCAGAGGAGAAAGCAGGAAAACAGGAGGGGGTTCCAACGACCAATGATACAGGCCATGGGTGCCTTGGTGGTGGGTATGATGTGCTGATGTGCATCTGAAGAGGAGTGAATCTATATCTCTGCATCATATATGGTGCTATAAACCAACATTACCTCAATTTTTAAAATTTAAACTTGGAAAGTAAAAGAGGCAAAAATCATTTGCTCTTCTAAGATTTCTGATATCTTCCTCTTTAGGTATAAAAATAAAACATTCACTGCTGAGTAAAAAAAATAAAGAAAGAAAATTACCAAACCTAAAGAGGCCTGGTGGGCAGTGGCTAGTCAGGAATGTATACCCTTTGAATAAACTATATCATAGAACTTCAGGATACCAGGACCTTCAATCAACTAAGATTCTTGAAATGATTACAATGGAAGAAAAAATGACAGCATTGTACGCGAGTTAGAGAGCCACTGTTTTTTCCATTTTTAAAAACCATGATTCCAATGTACCAAGATTTTACTCCCCAATAATAATTGATCAAAGGAACGAGATTTCACTGCTTACTTGTACTGCAGTCAGTGAAAGATCAGAACCCATAAGAACCTGCTAACAAAATACTCCAGACAAGCATAAAACCTATGAAGTATAAGGAGTATATGCCCCACACTATAAAGAAAAGAAAATCTTACAGCTTCTTCTAAAGCATCAATCAAATCAGAACGAAGTGCCACTGAGAGGATTTTGCTTTATGAAATGCAGGCTTCCTTCAAGGTCATGCATGACGGTGACGCAAAGATGTCTGCAATACTGTGCTTTCAGTCTCGTCACTGGAGAACTGCCTAGGGTTCTTACTTAATGAGTTTACTAGCTGAGCTTCATCTTAATAAAAGCAGTTAGGTTATAAAAATTTGTTTTTTTTTTAAATCTCAGGTCACTGCAGTCTATTTTATAGCTACAAAAATTAAACAATACACTTATAAAGTAATGAATATCAAGTTAAAATAAATTTGACGGTCAAAGAGTTACTAAACATTACTGCAAAAGTCAGTTGCTCTCAAAATCTGTAACTTATTTGACTTAACATGGAACCCGATTTGTGTTGCTCTCCTTTCTCCCTGAAGACACCTTACTAAAACTCAATTGAAAAACAATCTAAGTTACAAAGGCTATAAAAAGCCTAAACCAATGGATTGTAAAGCAAGATAAGAATTAGGCAGTACATAAACCTGAAAATGTGGACTTAGAATAGAATTTCTTTTTAAATATCAGAATGTAACAGCATCTCTTCAGTAAAAAGGAAAGAGTACTCTTACATACTCCTTACAAACTACATTACTCTACTATTGAGAGAGTTCAGCCTAGTCTATTATTCTATTAATGCTTTTCACTTGATAATTTTGTCAGCCTTCCAGGGGAAGATTCATTGCCAATGACCACCCTTATATTTATCAACTTTTCTGGTTGTATGTAAGAAATTCTCTGGCCAAGTAGTTTCTCTGAGAACAGAACTGTAAGCAGAGGTCCTCAATAAGATCACCATATTCTGTTTTTCCTCTGCATCCTGCTACCAAACTCACTGGACAATGATCATGAAAATGGAATTAAAGTCCAGCAGTTATCAAGAAGACAAGAAGCTCTTCCTGTGAGACTCCAGGGTTACAGGAAGAATGAAGAAATTCTGGTTGTCTCATTAAGTATATATCAACAAAAATGACCCAAATAACACATTTAAAATAAATTAAAAATGCAGTAACAAACAAAATAATAATGCTCAGTATAATATTTGATACCAATAACAAAAAACACCTAGAAAATATAACACAGATCTTAAATATGTCAGCAAAAAATAGTTTCATTTTTCATACTCTCTTAAAAACTATGCTACTAGTTCCTAGCAGTATTTTATTCCTTTTAGTATCCTTTAACATAGTGCCTGATGCTCAATCAATATTCAAAAGTGTTTATGGAATGAAACAGAGTGAAAAAAATGAAATTAAGCAAAATATAGGCACTAAGTCCCTGAGGTTAGTGAAGCATCATTTATCATGCAGAAATAATCACAAATTACTTAAGATATAACCAGAGAACTTAGCATAAATGGATAGTCAATGTACAAACATATTTTTTAGATATTTCAATGGAAAATTCGTAATTTATTTAATCAAAATACTTTTATTATTATGCAATAAACTATAAAATAATGTAAAGAGGCATATATAACTATTCCTTACTGAACTAGAGATTAACAAATTCTAACTCTAAATCTAAACTTAATATATAATAGAGTGCACATTCTTCAAAATGCAAACAATTAGATACAAGCTAAATCACTCCCCTTAATAAATTCAGTCATATTAAAAATTTTAACCATGAAATTTAAAATGGGTATTGGATGTCCATTCAAAATAGTCTTTAATTTCTCTCACCTATATGTTTTCAAGCACTGAAAAAACTTACTCTACCCTCCCTATGCCAGCTCTTTATATCTTGCCCTCATGGTATTTTCCAACTGTCTGCCTTAAACAAAGAGTCCTTGCTGGCATTAGCTTGTTGCTAGTCAGTATTTAGCTCTCCCTTTCTGTAGCTATGACAGAGCTACCATCTGCTTCCCACAGCTTTTCCTTTCTATGATAGTTTTCTGCTCTTTCCTCTTCCAACTCAGAAGCAGAAAGCAAGAGCTAAAACAAAGCATCTTAGGTCCACACGAAGCTGCAGAGAGCACCCAGGAGAGTTTCCTCCCAATCAGGAAAATGCTTCCTTAGCAACCAAGTTACTAAGGCCAATTAACCTCCCTTCTCTATCAATATTCAATTTACATTGAAGTCCTTTTTGGTTAAGCTCTTCAGTTTTACAGTGAGCTTTCTGGCAGAGAAAAAGGTGCTCTGTCTTAAAGGAGCCAAGTCCTTTCTCCTTAAAGTCTGAAAGTGCTATCTGAACTGAACATGAGTGTCAGGTGATTTCCAAATGCAATGTTAGGGAATGGAAAAAACAGAAATTAAGTGCAATCAATCAACATATGCCTAAAGTGAGACTGAACATTTCAGAGCAACCAGAGATTGGAGAATAAGAGATATGGAAAAGATGCTTTATAGCTGTCATTGCTTCATACTTGCCTCAACTGATTTATGTCTCTTCCCCACAACCAACAAAGCCCAGGTTACCACTAAATAATCACAGTATCAGTAGAATACTGTAGAAAAGATGAGTGAAATAAAGGAGCATAGACAGTATCTATCAAAACCAAAGAATTTCCTGTCAGACAAGAAAGTTAAAAATTAAAATTAGTGAGAAAATAGCATTTTAGTGTCATGATCTAGTTCAGAAATAGTAAAATCTATAACATTTAAAGAAAATGAGTTTTAAAAAAATATGTGAACTTGCGATGAAAATTCTCCCTCCTCCTGAAATTTCAAGCCATGAAACAGAGGTTACATTTTTCTAAGTCTCACAATGAAATTGTTATACTGTATTCCAGTTACAGTACAGAAAATGTGACAGAAATATTATATAATACGTAATTAGTTGTCTTCTGATTCTCATCTTCCAGGTCTTAATGAAGCAAAATCCTTTGTTAAATAACTTTGAAGTTTTTTTAAAATTCTATATATAATGTAAAGTGGAACAACTTCAAAGGTATACAGTAATTTTTAATAGGCACCATAAATCACTCTTTGGCAGTTTTGGTTGCCGCTTTCCAATATCAACGTGCAATACCACTGTATCTCAAAACAATTCTTGCAAGTAACAATCAAAATACAGAATTTCACAACCAGATTTTGCTTTCCAGTGTTATCACTTAACCTTTGTCGGATTCTATCCTGCTTGAACAATTTATTCTGAAAGAGCAAAGCTGCCTTAAATTGTACAAATGAAAATTAACATTTGCTAATCTGTTTCTCCTTTTATCTTTGTGAGATACTCATGAGACCTTTTAGGCAGGGACTGTTACCACACCCTTCTCCAGTTGAGGGATATGATATTGAAAAAGAGTAAGACAAGAAAAAGTTTATGAAGTGTCCACAGCAAAAATGTGTTTCACTTTCACAGCACTGACCAGGTATTTTCCTCCAAGATATCATTTAATGCACCCATCAATCCCCTTAATGGATCATCTCTAATTCCCCACTGCCCAAGTCCCTTAAGTATTTGGAGCCCAGGTTTAGAGATAAGGGATTCAGGCTCAAAGAGGTTCAATTACATGTTCAAAGTATACAGCTAAATTGAGGGACAGCAGACATTTAAAACCAAATCTACCCAACTCCAAAGCCCTTGCTCTTTCAACCATGCAACATCACTTGCTACTCAAAGCCCACAGCAACCCAAATTATGCACCGCTGCGAATCCCTTCCATGGATGTTTGCAATCTCAAAAGGAATAGTAGTATTTTCCAAATTTGAGTCATGAGGCATGAGTAGGTTCTGAAATCAATTGGGAGCTTCAAAAAAAAAAAAAAAGCTTTAAAAAATGGTAAAAGATCAAAATGAATTAATAAACTAGAGTTGGTCAAAAGGAAAAAGAATTGTTTCATGAACCTTAGATTCAGGTATGTGTGTGTAAAGCATAATAGGTTCTGATGGGAAATGCATTTCTTAGTGTGTGTTTTTATCAAGAGAAAATCTGAAAGTCATTGATCTCAGAGTATGTTCTCACACAGACCTGGGTCAGTGACTGGAAACTACTCAACACTCAGAACTGCTCACTAAAATAACAGCAGGAAACATAAGACAGGAAGCCCCTTGTCAGACAAGGCAGAAAAAGGATTACCTAGAATCAGCATAGGAGGAGGATGCTGATTGTATAATTACACACCTTCTTCACAGCAGCTTCAGTCCATCAAATAGATAGTAAGGTTTATTTTTTACAGCACTAATTATGCAATTATCCATAACATTAAATCAGTTCCACCTGATTCAGTCTATCACAGGTTTCCTGAAACATTCATTTGTTTATATTTTCTAGAAGAGCACCAAACTACCAATCACCCTACATAAAAGTTACAGTGTGGAAGCTGGATAAGTTTTTCTTTAAAAGATCTCCAATCAAATATGACACTTTGGGTCCTTTGGGATAAACATCATTTGAAATTTCATGTTAATATATATACCTTGGAACTTCTTTAAACAATGATTGAAGGCAAGCATATTCTCATGCTTTCTTTATCATTTCATAAAATGTCTAATGCAGAGCAATGTCACACTAGATATTTTCACAAAAAGCTATTCTATAGAGTACAACCTGTTTGTTCTTTTTAATCCTTTGTAGGGTGACTTAGTCAGGCTTTTTCCTCCATTAGCCTATAAAATCAGTACCCAGAGTATTGCATTTCCCCCATGATTGTGAAGCCCATTAGGTATGCGTATATGTTAAGTGTGGAGAGGATAAAGGGGGGCAGAGTGCATGGGTGTGAGAGCAACATGAGACAAAGTTTGAGCAAGAACAAGAGAAAGTTCAGACAAAGAACATGAAGATTTCTAGGGGGCTGGGGGATTCACCTTCGTCCTGGGGCCCCTAGCCCTGATCCTGGCCTGTCCTGTCTGGTGTGTCTGTAACTACTAAAACCAACAAAGAACCTATGCAGGTTGGTGAGCCTGATGCCTCCCCAACAATTGGCAGCAAGGATGGGATGGTTCAATACAGACAGTGACATAGACAGCAGGATGGTTCAACATCAACATCCTTTTTCTGGTGTATCATTCATTCAAAATGATCCCCTGAGAAAGTGCCATGAAGATAAATAAGCTGTGGGTCCTGCACTGAAGGAGTCAGCAGTGGATGAAGGGAGATAGAATATGAGACACTATGGCTTCCGCTCTGCTTCTCAGCACCTCCAAGCAAAACTATAAATAAACTCCAGTGAGAGTCCATAGCTGTAACAGCGGAAAACCACCCAGAAACTCACCAGACATTCTCTAATCTGCAGGAGAACTCTCTAATCTGAACAAGGAATACGTGATATATGTAAATAACTAAGGCCAAGAGAAAGCATCCAAATTATAGACTTTATCTGGTTCTCCTACTTAAATATTCACACTACCTCTCTGTTCTACCTAAGGCCCTTACACCTGTTTGACACAGGCAAACGCCATTCATCCATGAACTACAAAGAGGATCCAAGTTCATTCTGAAGTGATTGAGGCAACTACTCAGGATTCTTCTCCCCTTTTCCCAACCTAACCACACTGAAGTTGAAATAAGCAACAAAAGAGTGAAGGTACTGTACATAATTTAGTCAAGAAGTGAAGGAAAGATGATAGAGAGGATTGAGAAATGGCAAAACAGTTAACACATAAACATATATAGCCATGAGCTATAATGCCCAGGAGTTGTAGGCATCACTGACTGCAATAGTCAAGGTGAAGGTTAAGAAGGCACAAGAAACAAAAAGACAACTGATAATATTGAGAGTCTTGAGACCGAGTGTACAGAGCATGTTCAGGGATAAAGACAGAGCTGAAAACAAGGAGATTATAAACAGAGATGAGGATTTCAGAGTTTGAGAACATCATTATGTTTTTTCCCTTTTGTTTCATATTTAGCCAACCATAAGGGAGGCTGAAGGTGAACTATTTCACAAATAATTATTGAAAGAACACAATAATGTCACTTTGCATTAGTCAACAGTCATTTTATACCTCATTCGAATAGTCTTGTCACTTGATGATTACAGCTACATTTTTCTTTTTTTTTTTTCAAAATAAACAACACTAGAGCAACCAGGGCACAGAAACAGCTATACCTTCTGACCCAGTGGGCAAGGAAAGCACCTTTTCAAGCATTCATTCAGATGTTCTTTATGTAACACTCAGTTCAACAGCTCAACTCTTTTCAATTCACTCTAAACCACTGCTGCACAAACTTATAAAGCCTATCTAAAGGCTCCTTTGAGATCAGCTAGAACTAAAGGGTAACTTCTCTCAATGCATATACATTAAACCCTCTCTTACAAGTACGTTTGATGATCCGTTTGCTAAAAACAAAGGATATCTCTTAAACAACAAATTGCAAGCACAATATGGAAGAACATTATTGACGTTCCCACATCCCATGTGGGCATCAAAGATAACACTGTTAAAAGAACACATCTATGCCTTCCTAAGTTAGAGGTTTCCCCCTTAGCTTTTCACACTGAAAACCCTTAATATAGTGTAGTGCTTGGTTATTTCCATGAATTTTGAAGTCAAATTAGTATTCACCCTGGGCAGATAAACTCAAAACTACACTTTAGTAAGCATTACTAGTCTTTCATTTATTAAGTATTACTTTCTGACAAATTGATAACAAAATATCATACTGCTGACTTTCAATCAAATTAGTATATTTGGGAGCAGGAAACTTTAGGTTATTTCAATGAAGGACACACACTATATTCATTTCTGACATTTGTATGTCAGGCATTGGCTGGACCCTAAAAACACAGTGGAAATCAAAGTGCTCTAACCAAGTCAGTACTGAGAGTCCAGCATTAATATCCAGATCCATCACTCCAGTTCAAAAATATTTTTTTCTCACTACAAAACAATCCATCTGCATTTTAAAATAAAGTTTCCTAAAATAACATTTTAGGTACCAGTAGAGATGAGAGAGTCTTATTATGGAAGTAGCAAAAATGCATAACTGTCCCTAGTGCTGGGCAATTGCTTGGTAGTAAAATGATAATCTGTATAACCGCTCATCATTATCTGATGGTATTTATTTATTTGTTTGTTTGTTTGCCCAGGGAAACACCAGACTCACAATGCCCAGGGTAACAGGGACTCAAGTGATCCCCAGCATCAGCTTCCTAGGCAGCTAGGATTATTACAGGCGCATACCACCACGTCCAGCTATTTTTTGAGACTAGGTCTCCTACCTTGCCCTAACGCGGGTCTCAAACCTAAGGACTCAAGCAATTTCTAGTCTCGGCCTCGCTCCATAGGCTGCGATTAAAGGCACATGCCACCGTGCCTGGCTATCTGATGGTTTAAAAAAAAAAAAAATCCTGACAAGTAGCTTTCTTTCAAGCTACACAGAAAAAAAATTAAAAATTAAAAAATCCAATCTTTTAGACATCTAAAGATTGCAGTTTACTATGAAATTCTACATTTGTTTTGTTTTTAACATTCAATATCTTTAAAATATATAAGTTGTTTTTGAACACTGAATTAAAAATTATGCTATAGATTTCTTTCATTCCATAAAATATTTTTGAAATTTACCTTTTCAATTTCACTAAGGAATAAAAAGAAGTTAATAAATGAAATCATTTCAAAAATGCCAACATTTCATTTTATATGTAGTTTTTTTGTGAGATCAAATCACATGTAACACACTGCAAGCAATGTGTCCCTCTCCACCCCTTGAGTTCCCACTAGCCTCAAAGGAGAAGAAGTACTAAATTGTGATTTTACTTTCATCCATCCATTTTAGGTTTGATTATAAAATGAAGACATTCTGCCCAGAAACTTTCCATGAAAAAAACAAAACAAAACACATAAGGTTTGAAACCGTAATACATTAAACCTCTCTTTTCAAAGTTTCATTATGGAAAGCTTCTCAAATCCTTTAAAAAGAAATGGGAAATATATATAATTAAAGCAATCAAAATATTATGCCAAGTATCCTTTCTCAGAAACTACTTCCTACTAGACCTTTTCAATCGGAAATAAACATTCCACATTGGAAAATTTATCAGATTTTTATACAGAAATATCTGCTCAAGATTTTCTCAAGTAAAAATTTGATGCTAGACATGCTCTTAATTTTATTTTAAAAGAAAACATATATGACGCATATACTTTCTGAAATAATTTGCTGTTGAATTAAAATATAATGGCAATGCAACGATTTGCAAATCTTTTCTAGTATATTGATAAACAGAACATTAATTACCTATCTGCATTTAATCAACTTGATTTCTCTCAAAAAACAAACAAACAAACAAACCAAAAAAAATCCCAGAATCTCACTTTGCTCTGCCAGGGAGAACATAGAAAATTACAAATGTAGAAGTAACCTTAAGATCTCACTTAAGGTTAAAGGTCTCACTTAACCTAAAACATTACCTGAACTTTGTAAAGTGATATTACTCAAGTATGAATGCCTCAAGAGAAAGAAGATTGAGGAGAAACTGGAACAGGCCCTGCCTCTATCTATACTTCCTGCCTTCACAACAGAAAACTCAGTTGCTTTAAAAGCCCCCAATCCTTTTTTTCTCTTGTGATTTTTTTTTTGTCTTCCCCTGCTTCCCCCATCCCACATCCAGATTTGAGTTATAATTGAAGATAGTTTTAAACACAAATTGGTTTTTAGACTCCATAAGATTTCAGTAGATAGTACGAAGAATTTTAATGTATTTCTCTTTATGTCCTTGTGCTGAGATGTAAGAATAAGTAAACAAACACTTCTGTCATGGAGCAGTTAAAGAAACTAAGTTTGAGTAATAAATACTCAATCTAATGTATTAATCCACGATTTTAATGGAAATCAAATCTTACTCTGACCTGGTTGGTTTCAGAATAGCCTATATTCAAATATCACACACCAATCCAAGGCATAAAGTTATACTTTCAGTTACATAAAAATAATTTCCACTTGTTTTTGAACACTTCCTTCATACCTTACCAAAAACACAAAAATGGGATTGGAGTCCAATATATTAACAATTAATTTTCTTAAAAAATCTACTTATGTATCAGATTAGATTCATCATAACAATAAATAAAAACTGAGTAATATATGTGCTTCCAGTTGTACCTACACACATTAAGTAGAACAGACTTCCTGGCGTTTTAACATTGCTTTAGTAATTGCATTTCCAAATACAGGAGTAATCATATGTATTACTCATCATTTACATTACCAACTTGTCTATACTTTTCTAAAAATAGCAGTTTCTTTACAGAGATACTGTTTACATCGAGACCTATGACTTACCATTGACTCCACTATTAAAAAGAAACACAATATTCTGACATATGAGTCTATTTTGGACATACAAAATAGAACTCATCCTGGAAGCCACTTTATAAAATCCTTAGGGCAAATGAGTATATTTGAAGCCCTAGTTACCTCGGAAGATCATCATTCTCTGAATATGTTCCTTTGGCAATCTCCTGTTAGTGATTCTTGGCTTGGCTTTATGCTTCAGGAAATTTATGATAGGTTGTTTTTTGTTGAGGGTTCTCTATAATATTCTACCTGCCCTGATATAAGAAAATATCAGTTAGTGAACTATAAGGCCCTAGGACAAAAATCCCTTTTTTCCAGTAGCATACTATTGCTATATTTATGACTATCATTTTCATAGTTTTAAAATATGTAATCTGAAAGTACAACCTGAGGCACTAAAGTAATGAAGACAGTAAATGAATAAATAAGATATGCTCAATACCCATTTTGATACCTTTTCAAAAGAAAGAAATGGGACTCCTGTAAATTCAACTTCAGACAGAAGAATCCAAACTGAAATAATAGAACAAAATGAATGACTAACTTAGAATAAATATGCATGAGCATCTGAATTAATCAAAAGGAAGTCTGGCCATCTCTATTTCCATAAAAAATACTTTAGAATTTCATAAATGAAAAAGTTAAAGATGCAAAGAAAATACAAAGTAATGTCAATAGAAAAACAAGTTTTCCAGGAAAGACCTGATTTCCTCTTCAAAGCATTCATTAAGAACCTTTACTAGTGATAATTAATAGTCAATATCAGTCTTGAATATGCATGTCTATTTCCTTTCATTAAGAGCAATTTAATGCAAAGAAAATAAAAAACTTGTGTCTTATTTCCCTATTCTACTCACTATCGTCTTGTTTTGTCAGTGAGCTAATTTAGAATCTTACATAATTTTTTAAAGTGCAGCAGTTGTTTTGCAATAATATACACACATGAATTTTAAATGTCAATAATGACTAATTTTCACCAAAAATTGTTTAACTGGACTACATGACTATGTCTCCAATTTCATTCTCAAATTATTACTGTATTTAATACTTTGAGAAGGACTTCATAAAGTAAGGTATTTGTTAAAGTAGAACAATTACTAAATCATGCTTTTCATTACTGTTAATGATATCTTAAATTCTCTATGAAATATCTTTAGCTTAGCACAAAAATTCATAAACTGGTAAGCTGAAATCTTAACACCAACATCTATTTATGGAGAAGAAATGTTACATGTAAGATTTCCCAAGGACAAGTTGATTATGTTGTACACTGTTGAAAGCATTCCTTTTTATTTAGAAGATTAATTCCTTCAAAAAGTGCCAATCTTGCTTGCTATTTTACAAATTCATAAATATCATAAGTAAAACCATACTAAGTATTCTCAACACAAATGTTTCATCTAATATTATTTATGAGTAGTCCTAGTTCCTAAAATCAGCACAAAATATACCTTAGTATAGTTAGTAGATTTCTGAAATTCATCTCATTCTTTTAACTACCCTTCAATTTTATTTTAAAAATCAAAAAGTTTGGGGAGGATGGGGGGGCAAATACTTGAGATTACAATGTTGTGAAATTAATAAATAAATAAAATTTAAATAATCAAAAAGTAAAGATTATGATTTTTAGAAACTTTACTTATATACTCTGATATTTACAGTATTTACTTATAAACCACTTCACTTACACACTTATATCTTTTGTTTTGATTTTTCAAAGTCTGTGGTTAATATACAAATGGACACAATCTCCCAGCATAAAAATCATGACTCTAAGTTTTCACCCATAACCAAAACTGCTGGTTCCATCAAGTTAGAAGAGGAGAGGAATATGATTTCCCAAATCACATGAGACCAAGTTTTTTTATTAAAATTTTTGAAACAATTATTACTAGAGGTGTTTCTTTGGGGGGGGAAAGGGGTAATAGAGGCAAATTGATTTAAGAAAAGGAAATGAAAGATCAGAAATAATAGGAGATAAAACAGGAGAATAACCTGAGTTGGTCAGGCTCAGGAGGGGCAGGGATAAACTGCCAACTAGAGGTGTTTCTTTTGAATATCTTCACTTAAGAAACATGATGGATAGATACCAGAATATCAGGCTTCAATTTCCTGGAAAAATTTAGAAGATCCCTAAATCAATCTTCTATACAATTCAAAACTCTGTAATATTAGAGGCCAGGGTATAAACTATTGACATGAGGCTCATTTCTATCCATAGAGAAAGTCTTTTGATCTGCACAATTTTTTTTTCAATTATACCAATGCATGGGTTTAACAGACATTTATAGAGCACTACATCCAAAAGTCACATAGTAAACTTTTTCCCAAGTGAACATGAAATATTCTCCAGGATAGACCACAGCTGGGTCACAAAACAAATGTCAGCAAACTCACAAAGTTTGCATTCCATTCTCCATTCCCTAATCGCCCTGTCCCTTTTTCTTCTTTTTTTTAAATTTAATTTAAATTTTTAAAAATTTGCATACATATGTATCCCATTGGTTGTTTTCATTCTTTCTTATTTGTTTGTTTGTTTTTCCTTATATCCATCATATAAGTGAGACTATCCTGTACTTCTCTTTCTCTTTTTGACTTATTTCTGCTAATATGAGTCTTTCTAGTTCCATCCAGGTTGCTACGAATGACATGTGTTTGTCTTCCTTGATGGATGCGTAGTATTCCACCGTTTATATGTACCATGTTTTTTTTAGTCAATCATCTGTTTTGCGGCATTTGGTTTGTTTCCAAATCTTGGCAATTGTAAACAGAGCTGCAATGAACATGCCCATACAGTTGTCCTTTTGAATTAATGGAGAAAGAAAAAGAGAGCCATCTGCATAGTGCCAGGCAGGCAGGAGAACTGCCTGCTCTCCCCATTGTGGAAATTGTACTGATTCCTTTTTTTTTTTCTTAATTTATTTTTTTTATAAATGTGTTTCACATCTTTGTATTCCCTGGGGACCACACACCACCTTCCCTCCCTGACCACTCCCTCCCATCTCCCCCCCTCCTAACCCCCCACATACTCATCCCTTTTATGGAAATTTCATGTACATATCTATGGCGTAAATTGTCAACTGGAATAAACTTTAAAATAATAAAAAATTAAAAAAAAAATTTTAAGATTGCATTCCAACAAATAGTATATAGTTTCCTTTTTCATCAGAAATTAGACTTTAATATTTACTAATTTGTTTAAAAATATAAGCTAATAAGATAGCATATTGCCATAAAATTACACTTTCCAAAATAACATAAATTAGTGAGAAAGGTGACAGAGTTTTATAATTTTACAAATCTTTTTTATGCCTGGCTTAATAAAAGACAGCCAGACTCTTGTGACTATTTCAGAATTCAATCTGTTGCTATATCACACATCAGGTAGTCTCTTGAAAACTTGAGGAGACTGAGAGAGTAAAAAATGTAAATAGCATGCTAATTATTATGAGATTACTTTTGACCTTCTGGACCCCCTGAAAGAGTCCCTGGCACCCCAGGGGTATGCAGTCCATATTTAGGATCCATTTATACTTTAATTAATATAGTTTGGATTCCAATTAGTGTTTCTAGCATTCATGGCATTCATTTTTCTTATCTTTGAGTTTGTCATCAATTTGTAACCCTTTCTCAAGCAAGGTATTGGCATGTTTTCTTTTTTTTAATTAATTAATTCATTTTTAACTGAGGTGACATTAGGGTATCCACAACAGTATTGCTACCATAGTGCATCTACCACCAACTCACCCATACTCAATTACCATAGGCCTGTACACCTTCCCAACTCTTTTCTTGTTCTTTCCCCAACTTCCACCCATCATTTCTTGGAGTTTCAGTTCTGTAGTCAGTTATGAAGGGTTAGTTTCTCAGTTTGCCTTTATCTGACTATTAATTTAGTTATTTTATATTCCACATATCAGTGAAACTATCTGGTATTTACAGAATCAGCAAGTACTAGAAAGGATGTGGAGAAAAGCAAACCTGCCTACACTGCTGGTGGGAATGCAAACTGGTCTAGTCCTGATGGAAAGCTGTATGCAGGTGTATCAAAACACTAAACCTGGATCTGTCATTTGACCCAGTAATTCCACTCTTACACGTCGACCCAAAAAAATCAAAAAACAATAACTTGAAAGGAGACTTGCACTTTTGTTTACTGCTGCACGATTTACTGTAGCTAACTGATGGAAACAACCTAAAGTGTCCCTGAACAGATGAGAGGATCAAAAAGATGTGGTATATGTTCACAATGGAATATGACTCATCGTTCAAGAAAGATAAACTCAAGACAGTGGCAGCAACATGGCTGGAGCTTGACAGGATAATTCCAAGTGAAATAAATCAGAAGGAGAAATATAAAGTATTGTCATATTAAGCTTCCCCCTTTTCATCTAAAGGCTGAGCTTATTTCCCCATGGATCCCACCTTGTTGATTTCTTTGGTGGATACTGCTGGTGTTCTGTCCAAGTCCCTTAATGTCACCTCTCAAGACTGTCAACTAATCATAGAGGGCCCCCTCAACACTGGAACCACCTTGGTCAGGAAGCTATGTTCATCTTGACTGACTAACAAACCAATCATTGGTATAAGACAAAAGACGAGCCCCCCAAAAATGGCACTAATTCTGGTTGCCATTCATGCTACAAAGATTCAACAGGATCAGAATTAAATTAGTCTCCAGCTGAGGGCCTGGTCTTCCCTAGTTTTCATCCCAAACTTTCTCTTAAGAGAACATCCATAGTCACTTAAGTAGAAATCTCCATTTGAATCTCTGTTTCTGGTAAAACAAATCTGTTGTATATTGCATTAATTAAACATTTAGCTGTGTGGTTAATTATATCTTATATAATACATCTCATTTGATAAATATATGAATATATATATATTTGAGTATATATATATTTGAGTATATATATATAGAGTATATATATAGAGAGAGTATATATAGAGTATATATATATAGGGTACATATATATTGAATATAAATATTTGAGTATATATATAAATATATTTGAGTAACATATCTCATATATATTAAGCATTTGAAAAATACAGTGGTTTTCAAAGTGCAACCCCTGTGCCAGAAGCATCACTATCACTTGAAAACTTGTTAGAAGTGAAAATTCTCAGGTCATACCCCAGACCTATGGTATCAAAAACTCCCTCACAGAGATGTGACATAATGAACTCTCCATGATCGTTGAATATTTCAGTTGCTTTCATTTTTTCCATATTATAAACAATGGTGAAAAGAATATACTTGTACAAATAAACATATTTGTTTATATTAATGATTATTTTCTGAATATTTACCTATAATTTACATTGATATGAAAGTACTGCATCCGTCAGACCTGAAACAATAACATACATAGAGGAAAACTTGGGCAAAACCCTCCATGAATTACAATTCAGAAATCCCTTTCTGGAAACATCTACAGATGGCAAAAAAATGGAGGAAAACATACACAGATGGGACTACATCAAACTAAAAAGCTTCTGTACAGCAAAAGAGACAACAGAAAAAAACTAAAAGAAGCCCAGCCTAATGGGAAAAAACTTTTGCCCTCCACAAGAGTGATAAGGGTTTAATAACAAAAATCCACAGGGAACACACACAGCTAAACAAAAGCAAAACAAAAAGCCCAATCAAAAAATGGGGAGAAGAACTAAAAAGACACTTCTCCAAAGAGGAAATACAAATGGCCAACAGGCACATGAAAAATTGCTCAACGTCACTAGCAATAAGGGAAATGCAAATCAAAAACCACAATGAGATACCACCTTACACCAGTAAGAATGGCCCACATCCAAAGAACTGGCAACAAGAATTCCTGGTGAGGATGTGGAGAGAAAGGAACACTACTACACTCATGGTGGGAATGCAAACTAGTCCAACCACTATGGAAAGCTGTGTGAAGGACCCTAAAATTAATGAAAATGGATCTACCATTTAACCCAACATTTGCTCTCTTGGGAATCTACCCAAAAGAGACCTCAATGTGATACAAAGGGACGCCTGTGCTCGGATGTTCACTGCAGCACTATTTATAATAGCAAGGACATGGAGGCAACCTAAATGGCCCCAAATAAATGACTGGATGAAAAAAATGTGGTATATATACACGATGGAATATCACTCAAGAAATAAAAATGACAAATTTGATGATTTTATGACAATATGGATGTACTTAGAAGAAATCATATTAGCAGAAACAAGTCAAAAAGAAAAAGACAGAAGCCAAATGGTTTCACTAATATATGGGTTATAGTGAAAAAATAAACAAAAGCCTTGAGGAAAAGTCAAAACAAGCTAAGCACCAAACTGAAGCACACAACTTTGAGCAGGAGGGAAAGGGGGGGAATGGAGAGGAGGGGGAGGTAAATCCCTGGAATTACAATGATGTGAAATTTATATATAAGTTAAATAAATAAAATAAAATAAATAAAAGTACTGCATCCAAAAATAAGATACACTGACAGATAAAAAAATGACATGGTAAAGCAAGAACAGCAAAATGTGAATGGTGGGACACAGGTAACAAGCACATGGCAAACATAGCAAGACTCTTTCAACCTTTCATGCTCGAAATTTGTTGGGAAATATTGAAAATAAAAAAAAAATTGAAAATTTTTCTATTTTATGAATTCAAATTCCTAGAATTAGAATAGGTTTTCATAGTATATGCAATATGTGCAGTTTTAATTTTGTGAAGTTAAAACATCACCCAGAAAGTATTGGTTCCCTCACACTGTAAACACCACTTTTTAGTGCTTTTCAAACTTCTGCCAACTTTTAAGTAAATTCTGGTATTTCACCTCTTAACTCATCATTTCCATGTGCACCTTTTTACTCTTAATATATAATAAATTGAAAAGTTTTCTAAAATGTTTGACTTCAAATTTGATATCACTTATTTCAACCGTGAAGTAGTAATGAAGATTTAAGCATATACCAGGGACACTTAGCCTATCACCAAGCACAATGCCCTCAATAATAACTGCTAACCCAAATTATACCAGTGCATATTACTCCAAGCTAGTATCATACATGAGCATAGGAGAGTAATGCCAAGTTGCTAAATGAGTTTGATTCAATCAGCCCTAAAAAAAAGGGGGCTCTTTACAAAAATGCCTCCTCTCTCATCTTATCAGAATGGTCACTATTCAAAAAATTAGTGATTCTTTCCTTTGAAGCAATTAGATCCCACCCAATATTGTTTTCAAATCCAAGGATTTCCCTTCATTATGGACCCATAAGATAGTATGCAATGGAGCCACTCATGAAGAACTTTGGAGTTCTACACTTGCTGACATGAAAAATGCTCATGTATAATTGTTCATGGCAAAACAATGATATATTGTCTATGACAGAAATTTATACAAGGATATTTACTAAAATCTTAATAGTGGTTATCTTCAGTGAAAGAATATGTGGAATTTTTAAAAATCTTTATATGTATATAGTTTATTTGTACAATGGAGATTTTTTAAAATTTATGAACAATAACAAATACAGTAAGACAATCTACATTTTGATGAAAAGAAAAGTGAAAATACCCCAGAAAACCACTATGACACTAGCATCACAATTTAATTCAGCAAGATTTCTTAGTCAGGTTAAAATCCCCAAGGAATGAAACCCAGATGCAGTATGTTTTAAAGGGCATAGGGGGAAAGGGTAAAAGGAAGACTAGGCAAAGAGGTTTGGATGCAGTTTTGGAATTAAGCATTATCCTGTAGGGACTGCAATGGCGAAAAATCAATAGGCAAGGGAAAGTATCTGTGGTCTTTAGGTCCATGAGAAACCAAAAAGGTAAAGGTGCTCTACCTTTACCTCAACTCAGAGTGGATCTTAAATTAACCACAATTACTGCTTTCAGTATTATAGAAGAAAATGCCTCCTGACAAATGGTGTTCCTGCCCCCCCCCAGGTTAAGAATTCAATGGCAGGTATTATCTCCAGTGTATATTTAGCAGATTATAATTCTTTAAATGTATACTTCTCAAAAACTGGAAAGAGAATGACACATTAAGCCACTCACCTCCATAGGAAGACAAGTCTCCACCTGAGCTGATATTTCTGGATGTGACATCATGAGCCCATTTTTAATTTGAAAACATGTTTTGCACATGTAGCCATCAGAATGATCCTGTGTTCCATCACCAAAGAATACAAAAAAATATCAGTTATTTTAATCATCCATCATTCTAAGAATTACAGTTTCTCAAAGTTCCAAACTGAGTAATGAAAACCTACATATATTATATGAGATGTGGTTATATGTATAAAGAAAATTGTTCAAAATTTGCTGCACATTGTAGGTAACCAATAAATTGAGATTTTAATCCTCCACATGTCTCATTTTTTAATGATGCTTCCCATCTCTTTAATTAAATCTTTCCCATTCTTTTTCTCCCAAAGAGTAAATAACACTGAAATCACAGTCTTTTTTCCCTTGACATTTTTATATCATTTTTTATTACTCAGGTCCCAGCAAAATATGGAAAAGATTAGAACTTGGACTTTACTCCCAATTAACTTGGACTTTGGGTCTTCTTGTTTCTTCATGTCAAAAAGAATCCTGAAAAAAAAAAAGGTACTAGTACCAGGTCTTACAGTTCTACTTCCGATGATGTCTTTAGCTTAGTAGCTATTAAAAAGAATTGAAACTTACAGAAATATTTTGCCACAAAATTAATATGGATTTTTGCAACACACATAGACAGAAATTTTACAAGAATTTGCAATACATTTGAAGTCGGAAGGGATCACCCATTGCAATTTCTTACCAAACACAAAATCTTTAAAGATAGCCCAGGAGGTAACTAGGCAGAACTTGCCCATGCACTGCAGGAACCTACACTTTTCTTCCTTACCACCACCTCCTTTCAATGCATGGCTCATTGGTCATTGAAAAAGTTTTCTTGTATTGTTTCACTACATTGCTCACTGGTTCTAGTTCTGTCTTCTAGAGACTGCCTCTTTTCCACAGTTCTTCTTCAGAGAATTGAAGTTATTCACTACCATTTTCAAGTATGTCTTGATTTCTAAGCTTTTCACTAGCTGTATTTCTATTTCCTCAAGCTTGTTTTTAAATACACTAATGGATGATGTACAGTTCATTGTGATCAGTTCCATTTCCTAAGGCAAAATTTACTTTAATTTAATAACATCATGTGTAAAATGGAATTCCAAAACACATAGTCATTCAGTGAATATCTATTGCCCTACCAAACAGTCACAATAATATTTACATTTTAACACAATTCAAATGGTGATAATTAGGAGAAAGTAGTCAATTGATATGATGTAGTAAGAAATAAAAAATTGCATTCCAACTAAAAAATTCATAAATCAGTTAAATAATTTCACTTACTCAAAAATCCAGGTATTTACTGTAAGGTAACTTTATAATGGTTGTGATGGATTTAATATTGATTATTTTTGAAAACTCATGTCATGCCAATTGTGCAAGAGCATTTGATGATTAGTAACTGCACTGGACCAAAGAGTGCCTTCTCCCAAAATTCAGGGCCACCATGAACCTGTGAATATGATCTTATTTGAAAATAGAATCTGTGCTGAAGTAATCAAATTAAAGTAAGGTCATAATGGAACAGGGCACACTCTAAATGTATTATGACATGTCTTTATAAGAGAAGGGAAATTTGGCTACTGAGACACAAACACACAGGGAGAAAAGACGGCATAGGAAGACCAAGACAGAGACCACAGAAATGTACCTTCAGGTCAAAGATTGCCATAAAGTACCAGAATCTATAAGATGAAAAGAGATGTTTTTCCCTAGCACCTTTGAAGGGGGCACGATCCTATCAACACTTTAATTTCCAGCTTTCAAACTTTAGAATTGTAAGAGGAAAAATTTCTGTGTTTTAAGTCAACTAGTTTGTGGTATTTGGTTACAGCAGCCCTGGAAACTAATACAGTAACTATTTTGAAATAGATGTGGTAGCACCTTTACAATGCCTCCTTACTTAGGCTGACATCTCATGATCAGCAATTACAAAGGGATCCCACAGGCTGAATAGTGATCAGTACCTGTTCTGATTGGCTGGACCCAACTTGTTCTCATCAGTTGAAGCCACTATCATAGATTGTTAAATATTTTAAATATCATACCTGCTTGTAAGGTAAACTATCAAATATCCAATACTATCACCTTATATTATTTCATTAAGTTTATGCATTTGTAGATTGCATAATTGCTTTAAATTCCAACACGGAGTATAACCCTTGATGGACTTCCACCATTGGATTTTGTATTTAGACAATGTAAATATTGCCTTAAATTAAGAAAGATATCTGTAGTGGCAGTTGTTGCTGCTTTTTGTATCAAGTATCCATTCCTCCTTTGGGGACGGAGGTCCCAAAAGGATTTTCCTCTAAGAGAGTTCACAGTTCTCCCTAGTCAGTGAAGATATGACCTTCCAACTGCAGGAGTGGCCACAGAATTCTGATCAGGACAATCAGGGCACCATTCCAGCTGGCATCAGAGATTCAGGAGGGCAAATTCTTCTATCCAAGCCAATGATATGAGATTCAGAACTTTGTTAAATGAGGGGGGAGTTGTTCTTGTTTCCACTGGATTTGAACCAGAAAGACAAAATCCTGTCAATGTTGACTTCCATTGTATAATTAAATGGAATCTGAGAATGATGTCATTGCAGGGGAAGGCAAGGTTATAAGATGCAGAGACTAGATCCTGATTACAGTATCTATACCAATCACACTCGAAGCCAGTTCTACCCTTGAAGTTTTTAATTACATGGCCCCAACAATTGATTGGGGTTTTTGTTATTTACAACCAAAATAAATTTTCTATAAGATTACAAACAGTATTTTATTGGTCTGAAAGATTTTGTAGTATATTGTATACTACTCATTATTATACAAATAGTTGATTATATAAAAGATATATCAAATATGATAGAACCATAAGAGCATGTATTTGTGAAAAAAAATACTAGAAGCCTGCAATTTAAAAGCAATCTACCCTGTCCATTTTTTTTTGGGGGGGTGTTATTTGTTGGACCATATATTTTTGTTGTTGTTGTTGAGTTTTATTAATTCTCTGTAGATTTTTAGGTATTGGGTCCCTTGTCAGATGCAGGTGTGCAACTATTTTCTCCCATTCAATAGAACACCCTTTTGTTACTTCTACAAACAAAACATACAAACAGCCATCAGTAAGCACATAAAAGATACTCCTCACCATGAAATGCACATCAAAACAAGATACCATCTCACACCTGGGAGAATGGCCCATGTTAAAAAAAATTCAGAAATAATAAGAATTGGCAAGGATGTGAAAAAAATTAACCTTCATACAACTGTTGATGCAAATGTAGATTAATCTAGTACCTATGGAAAACGATATGGAGATTTCTCAAAATATTAAAAATAGATCTACCATATGATCCAAATTCTACTTCTAGTTACCTACACAAAGAATGCAGAAACAAACACAAAGAATGCAGAAACACAAAGATACAGAAACAAAGTGCCAAGAGATAAATGAGTAGACTAGAAAGATGTGATATATAAACACAATAAAATATTACTCAGCTATTTTTTTAAAAAAGGGTAAACTCTTACTATTTGCAATATTATACATAGAGTTGGAGGGTTTTATACCAAGTGATACAAGTCAGAAGGAGAAAGAAAAATACTGGTGTTACTTGTACATGGAATATAGAAAAACAAAATAAAGGGTCATAGAAAATCAAACCAGGAAAATAAACACTAGAAATCTGATTGCAGAATTCAGGCTACCAGAGGGGAAATAAAGAGAGGAAAGAGCAAAGTTGGGAGCAGATACATTAGACTGTGGGGTAGAGGACATTTGGTGCCTTGGTAGTGAGTATAGTATGGCAAAATGCTCCTGAAGGGTATGATCCTATACCTGCAAATCACTGCTATAGTAAAATATATAATGTAAAATCTATAAAATATAGATGTAAAATATCTGTGTATGTGTGCAATAAAAAGTGCAAAAAAAAGTAATTGGAAAAAATAAAAATAAATGCTGTTAACCAATACTATCTTGATTAAAAACAAAAAATAAATAATAATCTATCACTAGAGCAAAAAGCAAAAACTCAGGATATTCAAAGAATAACTAGAATTAAATTGTGCAATTGATATAATTTGTCAAGAGTGAGGGCAAATTTTATTCTATATTTTCTATACCTGAGCACTGACCATATTACCTTAAGCTTCTTAAAGGAGCTATAATTTTATAAAACTCTAATTACAATGTATAATATATCTCCTTTGAAATCAAAAGAAGTTGAACAAAATATTCCTATGAATTTTTATATTGTAAAATCTATATAACTATCTGGTCTTTTTTTCTAATGAGCTAAAATAGAGAAATATATCATTTTCAATATTATTTATAGTTTAAGGGATTTCAATTTCTATTTTGTGTAATTTCTAAAACTGTTAGTCTCTATAAGAAAGAGCACAAGGGATTTTGTTCAGCCTATATTTGGTCATGGTGATTTTTCTTTTTTCAGTACCAACCTATTAATAATCAAGATTAACCTTGAAAAATTAAATATAGAAAACAAGAGGTTATAGGATCTCAATTTCTCTTCACATGTTTACCTTCACAGAGCAGGACTTTCTCCTACATTGTTTTGAGAAAGAAAAATAAGTTTTTTTCTGTGCTGTTGAAGAATGCTTTTGTAAAGATGAGTAAACAAAAAAGCATGGACACCTCCCCCTGTGCACTAAAACCTTACCCAGTAAATGATGTCTACCACAAATCTACCTCCAACTATTCCAGCTTCCTCCAACACTCCACCCTAGCTTCCTACACTCTTAGTGCTTATGACAGCTTGCAATTTCATTGAATTCATTTTTCGGTTTTTGAACATGCATAAGTTTTATTTCCACCATCAGACCCTAAGTTCAGTCCCTAGACCCCAGTCCCTGAGGAAGAAAGGCATAGTAAGAGGCCCCAATGGCGGCATCCAGACTGCGTTTCTACATAAAAACCTGATCGTGTGCAGTCTGCAAACACAGTGGGCCCGAACGAAGAACGCAGAAACAAAGGGAGAACAGAGTTCAACCTTCTTGTTTTAGAGATGAGAGTGAAGGACTGAAGTACTTTTGAGAGTCCTGCCTTATAGTTAATTAGGGGCAGAACTGGAAGTGGAGAGCAGGTCTCTTGACCCCAATGTTGTTTCTACTATACTAAGTAAATTCTGCCAGAGAATAGGATCGGGGCAGAAACACGCTCACTGACTCTAAAAGACTGCTGTAAGCCAGTGTTTTGTGCTTTGAGTAACAAGCTCAAATCACTCAAGTGTGATCTGGGGACCAACAGCCTCGGTATTATCTAGGAGCTTGTTTAACAGGCAGAATCTCAAGCACTACCCTAGCCTCCTGAATCAGAATCTGTATTTAACAGATCCAGGGTGATTCATGTGTGCCTTCAGAAGCACCTAAGCAGCAGAGGCTGCAATCTGTGACTCAAAGGGATTGCAAACTGAGTGCATTAAACAGTAGTTCTCACCCTCAATTGTACATCAGCATCACCCGAGGGAGTTTTCAAAATGCTGTTGCCGGGGTTTCACCTCAGCACAATAAAGTCAAAATCTTCCCAGTAGATGGTAATACAGCAGCCATGGTTTGGAAGCACTACACTGAAATCATTGGAGCCCCCCCTCCACCTACCCCCCCACCTTTGAATCAGTCAACCTAGTAATCGGCAGAGAAAAGACCGTAAACAACAACAATTTTGGGGAAAACCAGAGCCCACTTGAAACTTTCCATCACGCTCAAATCCCTGTGCAGATGTTCCTCATGGAGCGGAAGTGCTGAGCCTGCTTTTGAAGTTGAACTTACCTCCAACTCAAACTATTTTCCAGCAACATACCCAACCCTTGACCTGTCCTCTATAAGTACTATTAATCTCATAACTTAAAACTGTCACTGTCCCATGTCCAACCACACTTCAGTCCCCAGGACTCCTTGCTAGTAACTCACAAAGCAGCCTGCTTCACTCTGTCACCTCAGAAAGGAAACTAATAGGAAATACCCCGATGCAGTAACCCAGATATAACTATTAAAAGAGAGAACACTTCCTCACAGTAAAACTCTTCAATTTATCTAAATAGAATGCCCTTCATTTTAAACCAAAAAAAGGACTAGTGATACATGTGAGAAAAATAATACCATGAATGTGCTAGATAAAAACACTGAAGAATATACATATCTGTAGCACATATCTTCCTAAATATAGGAGTCATAACAAAGTATTGGTAAGTTCTACCACATGGCAAAAAAATTTAACTAAAAGTTGAAAGACAGATATAAAAGTGTGGGAGAAAAGATTCATCGTCCATAACGTAGAAAAGGACTAATTTCATAAATATATTTTTGAAATTTTATTTCAAAAATAAATTTAATTTTATTTTTGAAATAAAATTTCTTTATTTTTATTTTATTTATTATTGGAGAAACTTTAATTTCTCCAACATATAAACAGTTCTTAAAAATCATTAAGAAGAAGACCAATAGCTCAATAGAAAAATGAACAAAGGATACAAATAGATAGTTGATTAAAGAGAAAGCACACATGGCTATTAATCAGATAAAAATAAATGTTCAATGTTATATATTTTAAAAATGCAAATTAAAACTATATAAAACCACTTTTTACCTATCATATCAGCAAAGTTCAAAAAGTGTGAAATACATTGTGTAGACAAAGGTATGGATAAATCAGGCAGGAACTCTCATATACTGCCAGGGGCATGAGTTTTAATTAATAAAACCTCTCTGTCAGTAACTATCCAAATGAAAAATGGGGAAAATTAAAATAAAAACTAGCACTACCTTTGACCCAGAAATGGTACTGCTAGGAATTCCCTTATAAATACAGCTGTAAATTTAAGATAAAGAATTCATACAATGATGTGTAAGATACAGAATTCATGCCATGATTATTTTAATAGGACAATATTGGAAATAATCTAAATGCCTATGAGTGAGAATTGGTTAAATAAACGATGGCTGGCATATCTAAAATACAGAATGCTATATAGCCATACAAAATGAACAAGTTCTATAAATAAAGATATGGAATAATAACCAAGTAAAATCATTAGTTAAAAAAATTATAGAGCAGTATGAATATGTGATACTATGTTACCATTGGTTTGTATACAAATGTATATGCTTTTATATGTGCTGAATGTAAATCTGGAAGAACTCCAAAGACACTGATCTGAGTGTGCCTTCTAAGGGTGTATGTGAGGACGGTAGGAGGGTTAAGAAGGAAACTTTTTTTTTATTATATAAATGTTTTTGTATCTATAAATAATGTTTCATGTTAAATTCTTCATTGACGTCCCTTTGCATAGATGCCTTTTGGCAAACCCATTGCTGCAACAGATTCCAATTTAAAACTTCTAGGGAGAAAATGTGCTGGAGGCCTTACAGAACCCTAGAGAGACAATCGAATGACTACACTTTGGATGGAGATCTAAGGATTTCCTAACCGAACATGTTTGGATCTGTTTTCTTATAAGCTGTCATGGGCTATGCCACCCAGGAGCATTCTTATGCCTTAGAATCCAGTTAACCAAATAATTATAGGGGTTCTGTTACTGAATTTTAATAAATGTTTAATAATCTCCTCTAGGAAAGCATTGCTATATTTAAAAAGTGGATGGTAATTACCTAAGGGCCTCAGTTCTACTGTGGAATAAAGTACTGCATATATAGGACTTAAACTCAATTTCCCTGAATAATCAGCTACAGACAGGAAGGACTGGGCAAGGCCATAAGGCAGGAACTGAATGAACACAAGCATAAGTTTCTAGATCCCTATGCACTGATCAAACAACAGGACCTTAGGGGTCAGAGGAGTTCGGAGGAAGAGGTGGACAAACCTAGGCCACAGATCTCAAGTGACTATTCTTTCTCCCTGGAAGAGGTCAAACCAGTACAACCGGAGTTACCCCAAAGCCAATTCACCTTGAGGAACAAAAAAAGAAAGCAAAGTCTGCTGCTACAAAGCAAAGGTACACTCAGCAGCTCAGGCATTAAACATGTCTGGCTATTTTTCAGAGTAAAAGTTAGGTAGTATTGGTAATTAAGGATTGGAGCTTGTCCAGAATATGTTAACATCTTCTCTTCATGTCCATCTCCAATATCACTCAATCTCACTAGCACTGGTTTCAATTCCTGATCCTGTCACACCACCCAAATGCATGTATAGACCCTGGTAGCCCTGAGTCAGTATCAGGAGTGACCTGATCCATTCAAGTTATTGACAGATAACTAGTAGTCTTTGACTCACTTAGACAAAATTTCCAAAGGCCAAAAATTCAAGAAACTAAAATCTCAAAAATTATAGCAAGGTCATAGTATATATTTCAAACCTTTGAAAATAGACCTCAGTGTGCCTCTCTAAATTTCTGCTGGACTTGTAGTATTTGGGGTTTTAGTAAATTGAAACATCCACTAATTAAAAAGTCCAATAATACTGCAGAACTTTCTGGGGCAGAGGGCTAAAGATATGCCTCAGATAATAAAATATTCCAGCTGAGGAAATCGGTCTGTTCTTCTGGGAAAGAATTAAATTTTGATGTGTTCCATCCAGTGAGAGTGAACAATACAACTCAAAATTTCAGCTTTTATTTAATATGTGAATGGCTAAGAAGACATATTAAAACATTATAACCATTGATCTTTGATCAGAGTTCTTCTGGCTCTGTACAGTTTAAATAAAAAAAGCTTTCTTAGCATAGTCATGGCATAAAACTAAAGGGAAATCTGTAGGATTTTGACTTGAAACAGTGTCTTCCCAGCAGCATTGCATCAGAGATATACTACCTTCTATTACAATACTTCATTCTGAAGTGAATCTTGTTCACATCAGCATACGCACGATCTATTTTCACTAGATTTAAATCTCTAATCAACCCCAAAAAGGTACAGAAGATGAATTACAGTTACAAAATACTCTAAATTTTATAAATCTTGATGATGTAAAAATAATAATATAATTAATTTAAAATCAAGTGGAACAGGAAGAAATGTGGGAGATGACAAAGAGACACTAGATTGCTCATCTCTCAGAACAGAACTAAACAGTTATTGCACAAAATGAGAACTGAGGCAGCAAAACATATTAAAGTGACAGGAATAACCACAAGAATCACTAAGTAATTATCTTCAACAGGAGTGGTGCTAAGCAAATGTCAATCATCCAAGTGATGGAATATTATTCAGTTATTAGAAAGAAGACAACAGTTCTCATCTATGCTGACAAAGGAAGATGGTGATGTGATGTTAGAAAAAGTTACAGAATAACAACTCTTATCTACATAAGTATATCACAGTGCATACGGTTGTGATGTCGAAGATAAACTGTAGAATCAAGTCAGGGGAGAGAGGAAATATTTTCACTTGTATTTTATATATCTATGTAGTAAAGCTTTTACAATGATCCTGCATTGTTTTTCTTCATAAAAGAATAAATAAAAGAAATAGATACAACTAATAGCAGGAAAGGTAATACTGTGCTAGGGAATAAGGACAAGTTCATTAAAGCTTTCTTTCCACTCTTTGCAATCAGCATGATTTTAAGAACCCTGAAATATTCTTGTCTATAAAGTTAATTTTTGTTTTCTCTCCTTTTTGAACTACTTGGTTGCCAAAATGAAACATGGCCCGTACTTCTATCGTAGGTCACTGCGTAATTATAGCACACCTTCAATTTGTTTTTCAAATGGACATTGTCTTATGCCACTTAGGAATTTCAATTTTCAGTTCCTTTCAATAGAGACATGCTGAGAACTCCAGGATTGCACTGCCTTGTATAAAATTTCAGCTCTTACAATATTCTTGCTCCTTTTTCTAGTCAGACCTACCCAGTTCCTCTTATTTCCCCCTCCAGCAGTGGAACACACCAGTTTCTCATTTCCTGCACGAAAGTCAAAGCACAGCAGGAACAATGACCCCCAGGAATCAAGAGCAGAAGAAAATCAGTCACTTGTCAGGGAGAAAAGGAGGCTGCCAAGGCCAATGTGGTGACGCTACTACTACTTGGAGGCAGGCACACAAGGGTGTGTTTATCTGTACTCACGCAGTCTGCTGATTTCACCCAAAATTTTAAAGAATGTTTAGAGTTTGATTAATGCTAAATTTCTTCCTTCCTTGGAGCCAAAGCATCAAAACTTCAAAATACACTGGTTCCATTTTCCTTATTAACACTTTCAATCCACATCCCTATCATGTTAGATTTTTTTTCTGATTTCATTCTCTTTTCCTTCTTTTGCTTTTTAATAATGTTTTGTTTTCAGGATTTCCAACTTGCCCATTTAAAGTTTTCAATTTTCAACTCATAGATGTGCGACCTCCATGTGTGCCCTCATACTTTTACTATATTAAACAATTTGGTTTTGCCTTCCAGGCATTCTTACTTATTTGTGCCCAAGGAATGGCCAACAGTACTACAGATAAATGGAAGGAATGTGGTGGAGGCAAGCAGGGGAAGGCTGTTGCAGAAAAATAACTTTTCCTCTCCCTTTTCCTATGTCCTGCTTAAGTTCACAGAGATTTTACCATATCTTGTTTGCTCTAGTTGAAATGTTCTCAAAAGTTTACCACTGCCTTTCTAATATATGAAATGAAATATAATGGGCAAGTTCCAACCTTCTAGACTTCTGGCTTTAAAAATACTACAAATCTTATTTCTTTCATAAATAAAATTATTTCTTCTTATAACATTACATGTTGTAAGAGAATTAAAAGTATTAAAATAAGTTTGTACCTTGCAAAATTTAAAGTAATTTGATAGTCTGATGGTAAATTATCAGGATAGTAAGTTGTCACTTTGATTTCAAAACACTCTCCTTGCAAAGCAGTACAAACAATGTGTTAACTTTTCTAGGTTTTAGTGGCACAACTGAGCTGAAGCAGTTCACTCAGAGAAGGATTCTGCCAGGAGGGTGGGAAGAAGGAAAGAGGTGAAAAAGGTCTTATTGGTATGTTTGCACAGAAAGCAGTGCACATGGGATTGCTTAGGACAACAGAAATTTATTCTCTTACCGTTCTCAATCTGTGTTAACAAGCCCACATGCTCTTCCAGCTTTAGGGGAAATTCTTTGCCTCTTTAGGTTCTGGGGACGGTTGGGGGGGTAGGGATGGTAGGCTATTTACAGTCATAGCCCTCCAGTCTTTGCCTCCATTTTCATGCAGTCTTCTCTACTATGTACCTCTGCATCCAAATTTTTCTCTTCTAAGCACACCATCATATTGTACTTATTAGCACACACTGCAAACCAGTATGCTTTATCTTAATTTGATTACATCTTATTTCCAAATAAAGTCGCATTCACAGAATCTAGGCAGACACAAATTTTGCGAAACACCATTCAACCAAGTACAGGTGGGGAGCCAGGACATGGGATGAAGGAAATCACAGCTCCTACATCTTACACAGGTAGCTTGCCCAGATAGCAGAGTCAATGCCCTCTGCTTCAGAAGCTGCTCCATTCTGAGGATGCTGGACCAGATTCTCAAGGCTGTACTGTAGAAAAGAGCTCTGACCAAGAATGGAGATGAAGATACTGACATTTTTAAATAAAGCGGCACAGTGGGACCATCACTGTTTTTGTTGCATGGAGCAAGATAATGAGAGATTGAAGACTTTACTAGGACCATTCTACTTGCCAAGAGCACAGAATATCAACCACCTGGATCAATACCATTCACGTGGCAAAATCCCACTGTCAGCAGAGGAAGAAAGGGGAAAAAGGAGAGAGAGAGAGGATGTTATCCGCTCAGCCTCTTTTATTAATGTAACAAGTTTCTTGACATATTTCCCAGAATGAGTCACAATCTCTGCCCTCATAGTCATTTCCATTCCAAGCCTATGCATGTTTAAAGTTATTACACTGAATTCCCTCTCCTTCTGTATTTTTCATCAGAATTCCTGCTTCCCATAGTTTGACATTAGCAAGTCTCAGAAGAAGGAAGTCTGTTGCCTCTGTATTGAGGCAGGAGCTGTGTGAAGGCTGGGCCCACACAATGTGACAGCAGAAGGAGCATGAGCACACCTCACCTCACCTCACCTTACCCCATGCTATAAATCTTAAGGAGTCTCCCTTTCATACCTCTTCTTCACTTCCAGGAGTTCATCATGTTCTCCCATTGCTCTGTTCCCCATCTTAGGCATGAAAAAATAACTGATGCTCATATATATTCAGTAATGTCTATGCCTAAAATTTGTTTATTATATTTACAATTCTTGTAATATACATGGACAGAGAGGAAGACGCCTGTATCCTTCAAGAATTTCAGACTCTCCTAAGAATTTCTTTGGCCCCATGGGTCTATAAAAATATCAGAAACAAGATTTATCTCTCTACCACCCCCATCTTAAAAAAAAATAAATAATCTAGGAAAACAAAACAAACAAAAAAGAAATAGAAAATTAAGGTTTTGTAATCTCTGACAGTAATCTCTGAAAGAAGAAAATAAACAAGATAACTTCTATAAGGTTCCAGGGTCACAGACTAAAGAAGTTCTTATAAAAGAAAAGATAAAATGGCACATGGTTTCATTGTTTAAATAATGTAGAAGAGTTAACAGAAAAAGTAATAAAGTGGAAGAGTTTTAGAGGATCCAGGAAAGAGATCAACATATGAAAATAAAACTTTATAACTGTAGCAATAATCAATTAAAATTATAAATATAAAATATACCATTCCCAATAGGAATAAATATTGCAAACTATTCAGGAAAATACCTATCATTATGTCAAGAAAACACCACAATTTTATTGTATGATATAAGAAAAAGTCTCAAGAAGCTTTTGATAAGCCTTTAATGTGATTCTAAAATTCATCTATAATACAGAAGTAGTTTAAAAAAAAAACTAGGGTTACCAAAAATATACATATATGTAAATTATTAAAAAAAAATGTAGGGTTACCAGATATCCTAATCAACAAAAGAGCAGTTATTGTGAAAGTGAAAAAAAAAAAATGAATCAGGAACTAGAATATAGTATCTAGAAATACTTATTTATATATGTTGCAATTTAAAGTATAAGGGATTGTTGAATCATAAACGAATGTATGAGTTGATAATCAGTGTGATAGTTATCTCACAATTAAATTACATTACCATTGCACACTAACTCAAATCCATATAGATTGGAGCCCTAAATAAAAAAAAAAAAAAAAAAAGTTATAGAGAATTTTTTGTGGGAAGGATTTCCTGAATAAAACACCAACCCAGAAGTCATAAAACAAAAGACTGGCAGATTTATTAAAAATTCAAAACTACCATATGACAAATGATACTATTAACAAAGTTAAAAGAGAAGTGACAGTCTGGGGAAAAAAAACATGTGTTATACATACACAAAATGAAGGATTGATAATCATAATATATAAGTTCATCCTACAAATCAATCTTACCAAGACAAACAATTCTACCAAGAATGTAAGTAAAACAAAAAACATGAACAAGAAATTCCTAGAAAAAAATGCCCATGACCAGCAAGATGCTGTAGATACATACAACATTAGTATAATGAAAATGCAATCAAAAGGTTGTATCATTTTATATCTTTCACAAAGAAAAAAATTTTAAATCACCTCTAGTTCAATTTTATAGAGAATATGACAAAACAGGCATATTCATAAAATTTTGATAGTGTATAAATTGATATAGTTTGAAGAGAAATGTGTTCATGTCCTGATTCATTCATTCATTCTTTTAATAAGTATTGCTAGCACCTGTTTTATGCAATTTGTTATGCTAGGTTTTAAGAATACATCAATGAATTCAACAAGTAGAAGTTCTTGCCCTTACCAAAATTGCATTCCAGATGCAGAGTGAAAAAGGTAGCAAATAACTAAATATTTACAGTAGGTAGTATTCAGTGCCATAAAAATAAGCTGAGGTTAAGAGGAACTGAAAGTTGCAGGGCTAGGGGGATATTCTTATACCCAGGATTAGCAGATAGGAGGATCTTGTTGCAAAGGTGAGCAATGATCTGAAAATAGTTACGGAACAGATACCAAAGCTATTTATTAAGGGGAAGAACACAATAGATAGCTGGGTATGGGAAATAGCAAAGACCAATGGTAGAAACAGGAGGGATGTCAGGGTGGCTGGAGCTGAGTGGAAGAACAGGGGGATGAGAAGAGGTCATGGTCAAAGTTTTGGATTCTACTCTAAAACTATAAAATCAATGGAGAGTTTTTTTTGAGCAATGGAGTTATATGACAGGAATTAACATTTTTAAATGAATACTCTGGCTGCTTTTCAAAGATTGGATTCTGAATGAACATTAATTAGGATGCTGCATTAAACAGTGGAGAAATGATGTAGCCTGGACAAATGTAATACAGGTGGTGACAAACTGCTGATGGATATCTTTTGAATGTGGAGTTATTAGGATTTACTGATGGATTAAACATGGGATATAAGGGAAAGAGAAGAGTTTCAGTCCTGAGCAACTGGAAGCTATTATGTACTGAGCTGAGGAAATGTGGAGTAGAAGCAGGTTGGGGAAAAGGGGAAAGATTTAGTAAAAATAGGTCAAATTTTCATTGTGTAGTAAATATTCAAGTGAAATATCAATCAGATTGTAAGATCTAAAAGCTTGTGTTTGGTTGGAGAGAGAGGGAGGATGACAGACACTAAAATTCATCATTGACAGTGAAGGAACTAAGTAAGATCTCTTAAAGAATGAGTCTGATTGAAAATTGAGCCCTGGTTTAGTGTTTAGCTGTTGTGTTGAGTTGTTGGGAAATGAGTGTTCAGCTGTTGGGAGATGAGGAGAAACCAACAGAGAAAGGGCAAGAACAGTCTTGAGGCTTCTACCAGGAGAAACTGAGAGATCACTGTCCCAAACATCAGGAATATAATCTAAGGAATGTCAATTATGCCAAATTTGCAGTATCTATACAAATGTAAAGTGAGCATACTCTGTCATTCAGCAATATGTAAGTACATGTAAAAACTACTTTACATGAATACTTATTAATACTTATTATTTGTTATAGCAAATTTAATGTCAATTGATAGAGAACTAATTTAATTACGGTACATTTAAGTAAAGAAACAAAATGCAGCAATTCAAAAACCTTGCAGTGGCATCTGAGATGGAAAGACCGCTGAATAATAAAGGTAAAAAGTACTTGCAGAATTATCATATGAGATGACTCCAAACATATGTGAAAACATATATGCATATGTTCTTCCCAGAGCAGGCTGGAGAATGTAGAGAATGAAAGCATGAGCTCCAAATCAAACTTTCTGGGATATAAATTTGGCTTGCCACCCAAGACAAGTTTCTTGCCTTCTCTTGATCTCCCTTTCCCCTTCTACAAAATCCCGAAAGGAAGGTTCTCAGGATTAGAAGAATGAATATAGCAAAAAGATAGGTGTCTGGAACATAGCGATCACTCAGCAAGTGTGAGATATCAATCATGTCTCAGTAGTACATATGGGAATATAACCACACATATAAGTGCATAGAATGAGATTTTTGAATTTTTCCCAAACTCTTAATACTGGTTTTCTCTAAGAAGTATAGGACTGGGAGTTGGCAGTAAGGCAATGAGAAGAAACTAAAAGGAACTTAAGCATTTTACATATATACATTTATATGACTTTGATTTTTAATAATATAGCACTGCAAACTTTTACAAAAGTATGTGTGTCTATCTTGTGAAATCTTTAAGCTTTTTAATTGTGAGAGGAGAAAGAATAATAAAAGTTTAGGGATCTCAATGGTTATTTCTGGAAATTTTTATTTAATGATCTAGGGCCCAGATGACACTAAAAAGACAATCTCAGAACTCGGATACTATAAAAGAGGTCTTTTCTAGGCATCCCTCAAAAAGATGTTCATGTGGCAATGAAAGTAAAAAAGACAGCAAAGAAGATTCTGAATAACTCTGGGTCAAATCATTCTGGCAAATCAATATCACTCATACCTAAAAAAGTATGGCATTGACATCATTTATTAGTAGTCAATTACCCTTAGATTAATCAGATAGAATCCCTCATTGATCCCACTTGTCTCATCTGAAACAACACAGAGTCAAGTCTTTCGCTTACAAAGACACATTTTGGCTACATATTCAGGCCCCTCTGCTGTGTCTGGACTGGCCCAGTCCTGCCCGGTGTGGGCAGAGAAGGCATTCCAAGCAGCAGGCTGCTACAGTCGCTCCAAACCTAAAGCAAATGTTGCTTAGAGTCTTTCCATACAAGGATGCCAACAGGTAGAATGTGAAGAACAATGTGGATACAGTTACACAACTTCTGACTTTGACTAAATTCTGTGTGGAGAAACGATAGGTATTTGCAAGAGACAAACGCTAGTGCGGGACCTATACACAGACTTAACCCGTTTACATATAACTAGAATCCTTTCATCATCTCTTCTTTGTCTTCAGTATAAACCCTCAGCCAGCTCCTTCCCAGACCTTCCCAAGGTGGAGCTCACTATTCCATGTATGGTTCTGTCTCTAATTACTATTTACTGCATTTGCATGTGTTTTTTTCTCATTATAATGTCATTAGCATGCGAGGGAGCCTGGTTGCCAAGGCAACCAGGAGTGGTGAAGGCAAGGCACAGCCTTTAATGAAAACTTAACCCTACTTTGTTTAATTCCCACTGTGTCTTTTGGCTCTATTCACTTGTGTGGTAGCAAGAATGGAAATAATCCTACCGTTATCCCTTCTTATGTGTGCTGCTCCAAGGTCTCTGAAACCTATGTGCATTTTCTTGAACATATTAACATTTATAACACTATATATTTCTTATAACTAACCTTGATAACTTCCTCTGAAAACATAAATTCTCCTTCTGATGAACATTGCTCATTCAATACAGTTCTCTGAATATCTAAAGTAGGCTATTTTTCTCCAGGTTAAATATACCCACAAGGTTCTCCCAATTTCATATGGTTTCCAGAATCCTCAATCAGTTAACAACCTGCTCCTGAACGCATTCTAAATGATTTGGGTTGTGATTAAACTCACTACTTCTCTAGCATTCTACCAATTTTCTAACCTTCTCAAAAGCAAGACTGAGATTAGTTTGACATGACTTCTCTTCAGCCAACCTACAACCTACAAAAGGCATGTTTATCAAAGCTGAGCTTGTCCAGTATCAAGATTTAACTAAACAAACTAACAAGAAACCTCAATACAATAGGCAAAAATGAGATGACATGTAATACAAATAAAAGTACTATACAAAATTTAGGCTGGAAAAAAACCCACTACACAAATACTGGAGTTCTTGCTTAACAGTAATGCATATTTTTAACCCATAAGAGCTGAAAATATCTTCAACAGTTCAAAAGGAGCCAAAATGTGACAGGCTGTCATATAGGTACTTCCTAGAACTCAGTTATTAATTACTATTCTTGCAAGATGAAGTAGAGACCAAGGTCAACAGTGTTGCAGAACTGTTTTAAGAAAGTAAATCTTGTACAAACCAGCAACTGATGACCACAAAAATCTATTATTCTCTGGTATCATTGCTCTTTGCAATATGAGGAAAGACAGAATCAATAGGACCAACCAGAAGCAAGGCAACCTAAGGAGTTAGAAGCCAACAGGAAATGAGCTTTCACTTGCCATGTAGCAGATGAAGAGGAGCGGACCAGAGAGAATGCTGCTGTCCAGTAAACCCATCTGTGCTGGTTTGGACAACACTGAGTTGTCCAAAACAGCATGCAGTAGCCACTGAAATGCAAGTAGTACAACTACAGAATCAATATTTAATTTAATTTTATTTAAATTTCAATTTGAATCATCATATGTTGTTGATTAGTGGTTGCATATTCTACAATGCAACTCCATAGTTAATGGTGACTGCAGAACAAATGTTCTGATAACATTTTAAGAATAGACTGTGTTCTTCAGTTTCCCCCCAAACAAGCCACTGAAGTGGGGTCCAGCAAAATGCCAGAGACCCTACTGTCATTATATACTATCATTACATCTATTATAGGCCATATCCATCACAAGGGAAGGCCCAGTTCATGAAAATAGCTGGTCCTGAGACCAGGGATAGTTTAGAAGATGATGGATGATTGGTATCACCACAGACTTGAGAAGAGGAATGGCAGAGTCAATCACAGACTCTAAGTTGGGCCACCTGAGTTCATATGCCACCTCTGCCATGAGTAAGTGTGACTTCACTTTCCTCATCTGTAAAGTGGGGATAATAATGAGTACTATTACCAACCAGTGTGACGATAAATCAAGTTAATACATATTAAAACCTGGAATAGAGCCAGATACGAAGTAATTATTAATGAGCATTGCTTTTTCCAAAAATAATAATAATAATAATAAGTTTTCTCCTTAAAAGGTCCCCATGAGTGAGTTAGAAAAGGCTACGGAAACCTCTTTTCTCAGGCCTCTTTCTTCTACATAATTTAGACACCATCTGAATAGTTACCTGCTTTCGTCTGGTTTATTAACTTCCTGCCACTTATCCCCCCCAATTTGCTGAACTTTATCCCCTGAATCAGTAAGATACAAGGCAGGGAAGGTTGTGCCCCATCACAAATGCCCACGTGGTAAAAATATTTCCTGAAATGTAAACCTCTGTCAGTCCTTGCTTGTGCACCATTCTCTGAAATTTCTTATTCTTTATTTGGGACTGGTCACAGTTACCACTCTGCCTCAGCCTTCCAGATTGTCATATGATTCAGTTCAGGGCCTCCTAACCCTCTTCACATTCATGATGCACATAAAAATTTATATTTGAAAAGCATTGTGCAGTAAACTGGAAGGAATTTGGTAATGTATACATGAAATTTTACGGAAAAAATCGTAAATACATTTTGTTTGTATTGTGTAATTATTAGAACCAGCCCCTAATCCTATTCCAAGCCCAGGCTAATCTACTTTCCATCTTTTTTGAAGAAGAGTATTTTTCATTTTTCTCCAAAGGAATATATTTTCTTATCACTACCCAAAATTTGGATAATTCAAGTCTAAATTGTACTTCAAAAGTACCATCTTTAGTAAATGAAATAGATCTTCCTTTACTCTCATTGGCAATGTAATATAAAAAAATTGTTATGTGAATACAACTGAATTCACATACTTCAAATCAGTAATGCATCCTTTCCTTAAATATACAAGATGTTGCTTTAATTGCCTCGATAATTTTATTTACTATTCCAACCATGACACAGACTAAATAAGTGAATCTTTCTTAACCTCACATTTCCAAGGTCAGATTTTGCCTTGAATTCGTAAGTATTATCAGTACATATGAATATATTACCATGAGGCACTGGTAATTTTCTACTGGGCTCTATTAACTGAATGTTAATTAAGCTACTTTCAAGTCAATAACTCACCTTTTAACTAACCTCCAAAGTAAGGACTGTTTAACAAAAAGTTCCAATTCTTCTAGCTCATAAACTTGTGACAAATTCTTCCCTGGGATCTACTACCCTTCAGTATGAAACACTGAAAAGTTGTAGTCCTAAACCATTTATTCACAAAAAGCTGAGAACAGATGTGAGTAAAGCAACTTCAGTTGTATTAGATTCTTCATTTAGATATATCAGACTATGTGAAACTCACATACAGGCAAGCTTTTACAAAACAGATTTTCTCTGTGAATAAAACATTGTATTATTTGAATCTCAGTGTTTTCACAATGACTCCTGACATAAAGTCATTGCACCCTACTTTACAGCAGTCACCCCATCAGTATACAGATTCAAGCATGTTTCCACAATATCTTATTTAAATCAAAATATGGATTTACCACCTTCAACATTTCATCCTCAGTAATTTGTTTTGGTACTTGTTATAAAAAACTAATATTCTTCCCAGCCTTTCTCTTTAGGAATTCTAAATGTTCTGGAATTTAACAGTTTCTAACATATATAGATTCATCATTCTGAATAAAAACCTATTTAATAATAATTTGAATTAATGCTTCTTTTATATCAACTGACATATCATCAATATATTTATAAGTATTCATTTAGCAAGGCATGTTTTCCATCTCTTTTGTATTTTTGGTCTCAAATAATTTTCAAATTGGCTGGTGAAAAAGAGATCCTGGTTTTGAATGAGGCCAGTAGGTTCTGGCTTCTAACGGCATGGTCTTCTACTGACACATTAGCTTCACCTAAATCAGTTCAAAAAGCTTACTGTCAGAACCAATATTAAATAAAGATCTTGGTCTTTGTGTTGTTTTGTAAAAATTAAGAACATTCAAATTTTTTCTATATGAGTTCTTGTAGTAAAATGTCAGTGCCATTTGTGTACTTTGTCTTCCACTGATAACTTTTCTTACCAGTAAGGTATTTAGAAAAAAAAATTACCCAACACATAATCCAATTTAAGATGATTTTCATTTCATTACCTAATTATAATTGCTGTAACATGTTTTGATACTGTTTGTCATGTAAAAAAAAGTTAAATTTTAATGCAAAATCACCCATTAAGATTAGAAAGTAAGTACAGTAACTGTAAAATTTTAATTTTTTAAAGACAGAGAACTAGTTAAATCTACAGGGTTTTATTACAATATAAAATTTCTTTACAGAAATGGGAGATCTTCTGAGAGAACTAAAGTCTTATGTTAATTTTTGATTACATATTTATTATACACACACACATCATTGTCTATCCTGGGATAACCTAAAGTCTTTTAAAAGCAAATTTCATAAAAACACAATCACTGGCCAGGCACGATGGTGCATGCCTGTAAACGACAGCTTATAGAGTTGCGGCTGGGACTGGGGATCGTGGCTCAAGTCCCACCTGGGACAACATAGTGAGACCCAGTCCCCCAAAAAATAACTGGGCGATGTGACGTATGCCTGTAATCCCAGACACCTGGGAAGCTGAGGCTGGGGATCGCTTGAATCTGTGATACCAGGGGCAACGTGAGCCTGCAGTTCCACAGGCAAAAATTGCAAGACCTAGTCTCCAAAAAAAAAAAAAAAAAAAAACCACAATCACTGATTTTTGCTTACCCTCCTATAACAGCACAATGTTATTTAAGAGTCCCTATGGACAACAAAATGTATGGCCTTTTTAAATTTGATCAGTAAAATCAAAGCTTTTAAATAGTAACAAAATAGGTGAGTTCTATCAAACCTTTAAAGAGTAACTAATATCTTTCTCTCTCAAAGTCTTCCAGTTTGAGAAAGAGGGGATGTGCCCAAACATATTTTAGAAAGTCAGCCTTACTCTGATACCAAAACCATACAAGGATATCATAAAAAAAGAAAAGCCATAGACCAATGTCCCCTATTAACATAGATGCAAAAATTCTCAATGAACTTAGCAAACCAAATTCAATGATATACTAAAAGGAACATATGTCATGATCAAGTGGGATATATCCTGAGATGCAAAGATGGTTCAACATATACAAATCAATCAATGCAATTTACAATATCAAAAAATAAAGATAAAAATATAACCATATCAACAAATGTAGAGAAGGAATTTGACATGATTCAGAATCACTTATGATAAGAACTCTTCAAGAAACTGAACAGCAGAAACATAATATAATAAAGGTCATAGTATGCTAAAGCCACATTACCATCATACTTAACGGTGCAAAACTGAAAGCTTTTGCTCTAACACCAGTTAACAAAACAAGAATGCCCACTTTCAAGCACTAATATTCAACATAGTATTGATAGCCTAAACTAGAGCAATTAGGCAAGAGAAAAATAATAAAGGAATCCAGGTAGTAGATGAAGAAAGAAAAATTATCACTAATTGCGGATGACATAATATACATAGAAAGTTCTAAGAAATTCAAAAATATCAATAAAAACAACTCAACAATACAAAGCAACAAATTAACAATACAAAAACAACCCAATTAAAACACAGGCAAGGGTTAACTAGGATCTCCAAAGAAGTCATAAAGGTGGTCAAGAGGCACACACACAAAAAAAAAATGTTCACCATCACTTACCATCAGGGAAAAGCAAAAAAAAAAAAAAAAAAAAAAAAAAAAAAAAAAAAAAAAAAAAAAAAAAAAAAAAAAAAAAAAAAAAAAAAAAAAAAAAAAAAAAAAAAAAAAAAAAAAAAAAAAAAAAAAAAAAAAAAAAAAAAAAAAAAAAAAAAAAAAAAAAAGAAAAAGAAGAAGAAAGGAAAAGTATTAATGAAAATGTGCAGAAAATTCTCATACACTGTTGATGAGAGTGTATGAGATGAAAAACAGGTAGAGGTTTCTCAAAACATTCAAAAGTAGATCTTCCATACAATCTAGCAATTCTACTCCTAGGTATCTACCCAAAAATTATTAAAATACTAATGGAAAGAGATATATGCACCTCTACCTCCGTTGCACAACTCATTGTTTACAATAACCAAGTTATGGAAACTAACTAAGTGCCAAAGACAAATGAGTAGATTAGGAAGATATGATATACATACAAAATAGAATATTACTCAACTGTAAAAAGAGATAAATTCTTGTTATTGAGACAACATGGATGGAACTGCAAGGGCTAATGCTAAGTGAAATAAGTCAAATGGACAAAGATAAATAATAGATGTTTCACTCATATGTGAAGATAAGAAAACAAAGCAAATGAACTAACAAATCTAAACCAAAAGAAACCCCAGAAACCTGAGTGTAGAACTGAGGATACTAAAAAGAGAGAATTGGGAACAAACAGGTGAGAGGATTTAATGGTTTACAATAAAAAATTATGGGTTTTTTGGTGATAGGTAGGTGTGTGTGTATGCGTTTGTGTATACTGAAATGGTGTAAACCCATTCCCCTAAATTATATATACTTTTGTAAACCAAATTCATCTCAATTATGTACATATATAAAAATATGTGTGCAAATATTTGAAATAATTACAAAGGAAATACAATGCATATACTAGTGACTAAAAATATCTTGATAAATTTATTTTCTGTAGAAGACCCTAATGAACACATATTTAAATTACATTTAATTATTTGAGCTTTAGAAATATTTTCAATTTCCAAAAAGAAAGAATAACTCATTACAAAATTCTATCAAGAATGTAACTAATTTTAATACTTTTAAAGTAAGTAAATCTGGAAGTATTAAAGTTAATGTTTTACTTAGCAACATTTAGCAGTAGAAAATGATAACAATAGTAATAAAAATAACTGCAAAAATCCTGTTAGTAAAATTGTAAAATAATGACAATGATAATGATGATAATCTGAACTGAAATAAAAATAGATTTTACATTTATTAAAAAACAAAATTTTTAAAAATGGAAGCAACCCAAATATCTATCAACAGCTGACTAGATAAATGTGTATTAAATGAATAAAAATATACACACAGAGACACAATGTAATATTTAGCCTCAAACATGAATGAAATTCTGATGTATGCTACAATGTGGATGAACATTAAAGATATTATTCTCAGTGAAATAAATTAATTACAAACCCACAAGTGATTCTATTTATATGAAGAAACTAGATTTTATAAAAACAGAAAGTAGAATAGAAATTGCTTGGGTTGGGGGAGAAAGGGTATTGGGGGATTGTCACATTGTAACAGAACTTCAGTTTACTAAGATGGAAAAGTTCTAGAGAAGGCTGCTGGTGATGGCAATATTTAAAATAGAATACATGTAATGTATTGAATTGTCCCACTGAATTGAACCACTTAAAATGGATTAAGATGGTAAGTCGTATGCTGTGTTTTCTACCATAATTAAAATTTTAATTTAAACTATTGAAGTTAGAAATGCTATGCTACATATAATTTACTACAATATTAAACTAAGAAAGAAAAAGCAGAAACAACTTATTGAGGTCCAGAATATCACAAATGTGTATACAGATTCACTGGGATGATTCAAAGTCCACTGTCCAGAGCAGGTTTTGTGTTTTATAGCTGTTACAGAGAACTCCCTGGCCACAGGTACCATATGTTAAAGCTTCTTGGTCCAAAATAGTGAATTTAGAGAGTTTACACAGTCTTCCACAAAGTACCTAAACATTTCAACTACTATAAATATGCAAATGGCTAAACAAAACATTGTTGATGATTTATAGCCATTAATTAGTATCTTGAGCCTATCCTGCAGCCTGTTCATGGCACAGCAACGTGATATGGCAGAACAATTACGAAGCCAGCTTTCGCCCTGATCAGCCTCTTGACTCTCTCCCAGGCTCAGTATATTCCTGGACATTTGCTTGGGTAAATCCCATTCTAATTCAAGTTCTTCGCTTCTTAAATGTTATGCTGAGGGTATCTTCCATCCAGCTCATTGTACTCTTGTGGGCAGAACCCAGAAGGGCTACAAAAAAAGCTAATGAATCATATGCAATTAAGAGAAGCAATAGCTGAAACTAGGTGAAATATATGACCTTCTAATACTACACTTCTTTTGGGCAACTTCTGAACATTTTATACCTCAAGTTAGATAACATAAATTTTCACTTTATATTCTTTTTTCTTTTCTTTTCTTTTTTTTTTTTTTTTTAGAGACTAGATCTTGTTATGTTGCCCGGGGTAGTCCCGAACTCATGAACTCAAGTGACCCCTGGCCTCAGCTTCCCACCACTGGGATTACAGATGCACACCACCACACCTGGCTATTTTTTTGAGACTAGGTCTTATTATGTTGCCCCGGGTAGTCCCGAACCCATGAACTCAAGCGATCCCTGGCCTCAGCCTCCCAGCACTGGGTTTACAGGCACGCATCACCGCACCCAGCTTCAATTTTATTCTGATTGCTTGATATTCTGATTGCTTGTCAAAGGTATCAGCAATGAATGAAATACATACCACAGAGGCATGCATGTTGTGGTTTTGAGTAACACTAGGATATGACCGACTAAACTGAGAAGTAAATTAAACTTGTCATTACGCTTTCCCCTTATGATCAGTCCCCACATAATGTCCCATGATGGTCAAAAGTTTCTAACTATTCAAAAATTCATTTTCTCTGTTCTTACATTTCCTCCATCTAAAACCCTGCCCCATTTTTAAAAGATGCAATTTGAATACAGCCCACCCCTATTTGCACACCAATCCTGTTTAATTCTCCTAATTTTCTTATGTAGTATCCAGACCAATTCCAATGAATGGTCACTATGCTATCTGCCCTCCATGGGAAACACAGAACATCTCTACTTCAGGTTCTGCTACCGCAGCCTTAACTTATTAAACATTCAATGCCATCAACATTTTTGTACAATTATGAATGATGGACTTCTCTTTTTATTCAAATTTTAATACCTAATGCTATATAATGGGGCCAAGGGACATAAATCAACATTTGAAAATCTCATCCTAGTCCAAATACTTTTCAAACCATCTGTGGTGAAAGATCAGGATTTTTATTTCCAATCTGTCATAGAAATACTTTGGTGAAAAAAATACTAAAAATGAATTACTAGAAAAAAAGATACAAAAAAATCCAAAACATAAAAAATACAAGTTCTAATTTTTTATGGCACTTTACTCTTTTTTTAGAGCAGTTTGAGGTTTATAGCAAAATATAAAGGTAGAAGATTTATACTCCCTAACCCATATACAGATAGCCTCCCCTACTATCAACACCAATTTTCTTCATTTTATTTGACAGCTATAAAATTATTCCATCAAATTGCTTATAAGTTTTTAGTTATTCATTTTTAATTCCTATACTCATCCCCTTGCACTGCTACCAATCTTGTACCATACTTTGAGTAGCAATACTTCTCTCACCCTATGCAAAATTTTTATCTCCACCCTGTCATCATAGTCAAACAATGCACTTCAGAAAGAAGCAGGAAGATACAAAATAGTCTCTGTTCTCATTAGTAAATGGCTGGGTGTACATCTGAAGTTCTGATTTATATAAGTTAATTCTATTTCATAAACTATTCACCAGTCTAACAGTCTCAGGTTCATAAGAATAACATGTCTTAGAGTCTCAGATATGCCTTTTACTCTAAAACCTCTAATTTTTTTTTTAGAGCAGTTAAAATTCCTATTATGGTTCCTGGTTATTTACATAATAAAGATCCATTTAAATGCACACACACTACACCCTTCTGAAACCAGCAGGAGGTGAACATGAAGATCTGAGACCAAACTTCTCTGTATGTGTGCAAAACATGTCTCCATTGTGCAACTGCTTTATAAATAAGAAATAAACACTAGGTTTATAAGACTTGAAAGAAAAGGTTTATGGCTTTGACTGTTTTCCATTACTGGAAAATTTACATGCTGAAAAGTAGCAAAAACCAGTGCAAGAGAATAAACAGTGGGTGCACTTCAAGGACTTGTTTCTTTCAAGAATCAGTAGTAAAATTGGGTTTTATTAGCTGTTTCATTAAGTTTTACTTTGAAGAAAAACAAACAGTGAAAGCATATGTGCAACATCTGATGAAAAAGGATTTTATTCTAAACAGTCTCAGTACAAAACTCATTAATGTAACATTAAATGAGAAGACTTGTCTAGCAATTTAAGGATAATTTTACTCATTTTGGTTTATTTATAATTTCTGACACAGTTTATTTAACATATTCTAATCTTTAAATCACCCTGTGTACTAAACTAATATATTAAATCTGTCTTTTCAGTGACATTTTGTAATAAATATCCACAACAGCTGTTAAAGGCAATTAGTGCATGAAATTTGTATCAAATATAACACCTAAAGTAAGATAATACATCTGGATATTGATGACTTGGAAAACTCATGAAAATAGATCAGTTCTTCTTAGTTAAACTTGTAACTAAATTTGCCTTATGCTAGAAATAAAAGTATTTTAAATTTAAATATATGAGTATAAACTCTAATATTTGAAATTTAAGTCTAATTTTGAAGTGTTTAAAATTAGGTATTTTTCATTATAATAATTTTAGAACATGCTAGATATTGAACAGATTCACAGTGGAAGAATTTACTAAGCTACTATTTTACCATTTCAAGATTAGAGTTTGATAAGGAACCACTAAAGTTTGCTAGTGGGGGCGGAAAATACACAGTCATGTTGGCTACATAACAGAATGGGCCTCTGGTATGGAGCGGATTGAAATTTAATTCTTAAGTGGATGAATTCAAATATTAAGCTAAAGGTCAGAGGTTAAAACCAAAATCTTTGGAAGTAGACATATCTTGGCTCCAATTCTGACCCTGCCACTCACATAAAGACTATGTAACCTTGCACAAGTCACTTAACTTCTTTAAGCCTGATTACTCATCTGAAATAGAAATCATAATAGCTAACTCAAAGGGATACTGAGGGGATTAATTGAATAAGATGTTCCATGTAAATAGCACAGTTGTGTGCTCTGAAAATGGGCTTCCCCGTTTCCAAAATATAACTACCGAATTAATGTTATATAGCACACAGTTTATCAAAAGTCAAATGACACTGACATGTATACAGCAAAAGTCAGCAGTACCTTCTCATCTCTCTCCACACCACATTACTCCTTTTGGTATTTGTCTCCAAATTCCATACATTTTACATATACATCTTTGTCTTAGCACATCAAATTTAGATATCACCTATTAGTTTATTACACAGATTATATATATATACATATATATATATATACACACACACACTCTAATCCAGTGTGAGCCCTGTTAAAAAACCAAGATCACTGAAAAATGACTTCTGTTTAACTATACATTTTTTTCATTATAATAATTTTAGAACATGCTAGATATTGAACAGATTCACAGTGGAAGAACTTACTAAGCTACTATTTTACCATTTCAAGATTAGAGTTTGATAAGAAACCACTAAAGTTTGCTAGTGGGGGTGGAAAATACAGTCATGTTGGCTACATAACAGAATGGGCCTCAGCCCTAGGAGCCTACCTAGTACAAATTAGTTACAACCTATTTAAGAAGTACCTTGCATTCCTCAGGGTACAAACATGAAATGATGTTGTTTATTCCGAAAATTACCCTCCCCTAAGGGTAGGAAGCTGATTACCCACGGACCCCTATTTTTCTACCTCCCTACGCCCCTGCCCTTTGATGGTGACTTCCGCCTCTGATGCTGAGTTTGTGTCTGAAGACAACTTAAGGAGAGGTCTTAACACTGCTTGAGGGCTTCTACTTCCTTCCTATTGACCATTCACCAACACCATGAGGATAAGTTCATAGAACATGGAATCAAGTAGAAAAACCCAACTGTCATCTTACCCCATCAGATCCAGTCAACCGTCAGCTGATGGCAGAAATAAAAGCAAGGCCTACAAGTCTGCTGCTTTAAGTCACCAGTTTGAAGAATGGTTTTAGAGCAAAACCTAACTGATAGATTAGGGATCTTAAATTTAAAACAATTTGATACAAAGCTATAATTTTTTAAATACTCCCAATGATTAGAATGTTATCCTTCAGACTAAGTCTTAATTAACTCATAAGACTCAATCTTTTTAATATTTTTTGTTATCTTGAAGACTTAAGTCTCAAAAACAACTTGAAGGTCTTCAACCCATACCCTTGAAAAGGAGAAATGAGGCACAAAGTCTTGTTCAAAACATACTTTTTGGGCCTCACTCCATCTCTCAGGAGCTCATGACTTGAGAACTGGAGGTTGAAAGAAAGTTCATCTCCCTGCATCTAGTCAAATGCAGTCAAATCCTCTCATTTCATGCTGTTCTTAACTGGCAAGCAGACCCAGCATCAATGTTCTGCATGTGGCAGGCAGGCAGCTGATAACCCCTCATGGGCTGATTCATTGTGGGCTCTTCAGAAGACCCTGCAGGGAGACTGTCCCCTAAGATATTTACATGATCTAGGCGAGCGCCATCTCCTTACTATCACTGCTAAGGTCCCTTTCCCTCAAGCTGGTAGCCTTCTTGGGCAGAACAATGGGAAAATATGTCATCTAGTTAATCTATGAAGTGACCACATTAAGTTGGGTCCATAGAGCCGGCCCTGGTGGCGCATGGCTTTAATCCCAGTCTAGGATGGGAGGCTGAGACTAGGAATCACTTGAGTCTGTAGGTTCGAGACCCGCCCAGGGTAACATAGCAAGACCTAGTCTAAAAAAAAATAGCGGGGCATGGTGGTGTATACCAGTAATCCCTGCTACCTGGGAGGCTGAGGTTGGAGATCACTTGAGTCTGGGGTACCCTTGGCAACGAGTATGTGGTTCCCCAGGCAACACAGCAAGACCTAGCCTCAAAAAATAAATAAAAAAATAAAAATAAACAGTGTCCCTATCTCCTCCAACCCCACTATTACTTTCAACTCCCTTTAGTACTGCCCCCCAGAAAAAAGGTCAATTCAACCTGAACTGTTCATAGCTAAACAAATGCTATGGGGGGACAAGGAAAGGTCCCTTCACACTTGGGGACTTAGAGACAATCAAACTCTATACACTTTGTTCTTTGGCAAATGTAGTGATACTTTAGAAGGCAGGGAGGAATGTGATGCTTTCTCCTCAGAATACTGCATTTCCCTGTGCTGAGTCCTATTCTCATATTGGAGCAGGGTGGAAGATGCCAGTCTTCTCGAAGGGTTCCTCAAAGCAGTCTCTGAAGACAAGTTTCTGGCCCTATTGACCAGTAGATTATTTATAGCAATCCAAATATAGACAGCTAGTTACTTAGAGTCTTTTGTCTTCAGCTTGGGCTCTAAGCTGCACTTCTGAAATAAGATTTTTTAAAAAGTTCCACTTAACACACTGTTGCATGGTTATTTTTAAATCTATGCACTAAATTCAACTATATTGCAAACCATTATAGAAAAATTCCATTTTTACAGAAATGCCAGTTTTATTAAAAAGACTGCCCTGAAGAGGTTATATGAATGATACTTATTAGTTTTTTATGTAAATTTTATGATGTTTTTATGGATTCTAGTTCATCAATTAAGAGATAAAAGAGCAAGACTGGCATTTTAAATAATTTCTCATAATTTTTCAAATAAAGTATTTTGTCTAATAAAATTATTCAAACAAATTGTGATTTTATTTTTCCAGAAAATCATATATTCAATCATTCATTTAAGAAGCCCTTGTTTGTGTGCCTCGTTTAGATCCAGTGATATTCCAGTTGCTTTGGGCAAATCAACACACACACACAAAAAAAAAGTTCTCTAACTTCATAAAAAAGTTTTCTAATTTCAAAAAAAGTTTTCTAATTTCATGAACAGGGAGAGACATTATTAATAATCAATAGCTGAATTACAGCTCATATTAGACAGTGAGTAGCAGTATGAAGGGCAAGAAAAAAAAGTAGTGTAAAGAACTATGGAGAACTGGAGCACAGGAGTGAAGCTTGTGGGTGAGAGAACCAAATGGCTTTAAATGTTGACTAGGACAGCCTGAGGGGGCTCGGGTATAGATGGAGGCCTGTGAGATGTGAGCAAATGCATAATGTAGGCTGAGAGTTAAAAATATCTGGAAATGTTCTGAATAGCAAAGAAGTCAGTCAGAGATCCTCCTGATGAGATTATTTGTCAGAACCATTTGAAGATCAAAGGAACTCAGAATTCCTGGTCCATTGTGAATGAAAAGGAAAGGAAACAGGAAGTGAAGTAAGAATTGGTAGTAGCTTGCACCTGTATGGTAGTAGGGAAGATAATAAGAACTGAATTGATTCTAAATATGAAGGTGAAGTCAAGAGAAAGTCTAATGAATGGATATAGAGTGTGCACAGAAAATAAGGATAACCCCAGTAACTTGAAGAATAGAGATTGGGTCTCTTCATCAGTGGAGAAAAATTTACTTTGCGTAGTGTAGGTGAGCAAATTTGGAAGGAGGGAGGTTAGGAGTTTAACTTTGGACATGTTGGCTCTAGGACCTGAATGACAATAAAGAAGTAGAATTGTTGGGTAAGATGTTGACCTTAAGAACTTGGAATTCAAAAACAAAGTTTTGGCAGAGGATATACATTTTGAAGTAACTGGCATTTGATGGAATTTAAAAGATAACCTTGAAGATCACCAGAACAGAGAAGAGAATAAGACATAGAATAGTCTGGGCATTAATGTCATGAGGCTGTGGAAAAAGAATTAAAAAAACAAACAAACAAAAAAAAAAAAAAAAAAAAAAAAAAAAAAAAAAAAAAAAAAAAAAAAAAAAAAAAAAAAAAAAAAAAAAAAAAAAAAAACAAAAAAACAAATACAGAGTAGATTGAACAAAAATAAAAAGTAACATAGGAGACACACCATGAGGAGACACCAAGTGCAGAAAGTATATCAAGGAGAAAAAACTAGCCAATGCGGCCAAACACTAGCTAAATGATCAAAGAATTTACTCATAGACTCAGCAGTAATAAATTTAGAGGTCACTGATAACATTATATAATAATATTGGACCTAATCCCTCATTCTACTAAAAAGGAATTTTACTATGCAATGAAAATTCTCTTAAAACAAATGGGTTTTTAAACACTACTGAATGACCCATTTATTTCCAACAATATATTACACAATAAAAATGGAATATAATGAAATGTATTTATACAAATAAAAAACCTGGCAGCACTCTTTGCAGCATATATGATTTTAATTCAATTAAATAAATACCTGTAAGAATGCTTACTATGCTAAGCTCCAAGGATATACAAACAAAATTCCTTCAGTCAAGGAGTTTTCAATTACTATGGAATCATGAATTCATAGATGTGAATTCATGTCTAAGAATGAGACATATATGTAAATCATCAATACATAGAACTGCATGTCACCTGGGTTCACAGTTGTTCATCTGAAAAAAGATTATGCTTAACTTTATCTTTTAAAAAATTGTGTAGTGACTACTGGCACATACAAATCACAAAAGAAGGTACCAATAACAAACAAACAAAAAGGTGTTCAAATAAACTAGTGTGGAAGAAAATGCAAATTAAAATCATCATGTGGCCTCAAGAGACAGGCCTTCAAATATTCTCCAAAAAACAATCTCATAACTATTCAAAATTATTAAAAACAACTATTTCAGGGATCTGGAAATCAACCAAAGTCAAATAACATATTAAGAAGTACTTATTCATGAAACACAGTTGAAAATTGGGTAAGAACAGTGGGTATCTGTGATGTTCCCACCTGGAACCACTGCCATCCTTGCCAGGTGGTCAAAGTGAGGATTCTCCACCCACCACAGGCTGGACAACTTCACGGCTGCACTCAATTAATCTAGAGCCAGACATGCAAGTATGCCAATGCAGCAGCATCACCAGCAAAAGCAACACTGTAGCAAGTCTGAAGTAGCAAGCCCAGCTGGGACAAGCAATCAAGCAGCAACATAAAGGTAATCCCAGATATGACAGCGCCACAGAGGAGTTTAAACTCAGCAAACAACCCTTGCTGCCTTCTGTCCCTTAGTTTTGCAGAAACCAGGCAGTCCCCTGACCCTGGGCTAACAGTGGTTATACATACTCACAGAAAAGAAAAAGCAGGGAGGATTACAAACCTGCCTGAACAATGTACTCCCCAATCCACACATAGATCCTTCAGAAGGAATGGATATCTCATTCCACCCTTCATTCTTGGGGTACAAGAGTATAACCTCTGCCTTAATCACCATGTGAAGTTATGCATAAATATTAGGTTGAGAGAAAGACACCAAGCTCAGAAGAGTGTGGTTTTTGTTTTGTTTTGTTTTGTTTTTCAAGTAAAGAACTGTGTATGTTTAGCAAAGAAGCCTGAATCACTAAAAGAGTTTACGCAGGGAATAGTGGATTGGATACACTTTATCAGATCACTTTGCCAGAGTAGATGTCAAGCTGGCAGAGGGCAAGATTAAAACAGAATAAAAATAATGGCTTGAACAAAGACAATGGATACACGATGGGGAGTGGATGCAGAGGTGCAGTGAATACAGAGTTAAGCCAACCTGAGAGATTTCTACAGGTGGTGTAAACTGATACAGTGAGTCAGTCATTCATTAGGTAGAGGTATTTAGGAGAGAGGAATATGAAAGTCTTCAAGTTTATGGCCTGAGTCAGAGGATGGTGGAGCTATCAACTAAAAAAAACTTTTAACTGAGAGAATACTGGAAAATAATAAGCTCAATTCTGGTCATAATAAAATTGAGGTTTACAGAACTTTAATGTATGACATAGTTAATGTAATTAAACTGTAAAATCTGTTCTTTAGAAAAACATAGTAGCAAATGGAATAGGGCACCATATTTATCCAAATACATGGTTTGTTTTTTTTTTTGTCCAGCTCAAACTTGGGCAAGTCAACTATTCTCTTGGTGCCTAAGTTTATTCATTTATTGTTATCTTGATACAAAATGAAAAAATAATCCATCTTATATACTTACAGGATTCATATGAACATTAAAAAGGTGCTGTTAAACAAGAATACACTTAATTGCTACTATATCACACAATTTGTTCTGGAAATTAACTATAATACAGTATGACTAAAGTGATACCATAAATATTGGCAAGGAAACTGTATTTTCACTATTAGATGACAATGAAGGCACAAAATTATTTTTACTAGAAGTAATGAAAGTTTATTTAGATAACCAGTTACAAAACATCTAGAAAAATTAACCTTTAAAGTGCATACC